>OY720685.1:25121754-25367088 GCA_963170755.1 Amphimallon solstitiale
GTGTCTGCCTCCGTTATATTTAAAAACAAAAAGAAATAAAACGTTGAAACAAAAATAAAACAAAACCAGTACATAAATATTAACTTCATGACCATGTCTCTTTTAAATTTTGATAGATGGCGCTGTAGGCAATATTAAATGGCAAAGGTCCTAGTGACCCTTCATTCGAAAGGTATGTATTTGATAGATCCATTCAAAAATTTCTTTTTTTTTCGAATTTACACGATTCGGGTTTAAGCTATGATTCAAAGTATGAGTATTTACGAAGTTTGTTATTTAAAACTTTGAATCACTCTGTCATACACTAATATCCCTATGACAACGACTTTGTTTAAATGACGATAAAATTTTGAAGTTCCATATTTCTGTACAATAATTTTTCTTCCTGTTTTTAGATTTTCGTTGAAAAGTAAAGAGGTGAATATTTAATTTAAAATCTACTATGTTCAGGATTATTTGTTTTTTTTCGCTATTTGAGTAGATTCTTTTTATTCGCTTTGTTAAAACGTTTAAGTTAACCGTTCATTTATTTTATTAAAAAAACATATATTTTGAAGAGATATTCCAAATAACTTTTAAATGAGGGGTTATTCGACCCCCCTCTACCATTTAAAATTTTTATGTTGAGTCTGTAGCGCCATCTGTCAGAATTTTAAAATGTAAAGCTAATATTTTTATAATGGCTTTGTTTTATTTTTGTTTCAACGTTTTAATAATAATAAATTAATAATAATCTTTCAAAACTTTATACATGATTATGTTCTGACATAATGCTTTTAGTCGATCAGCTAATCACTAATAAGTGCAAAATATAAACCTGTCTCTCTTTCATGTTGTACATTATCTCTCTAACTACACTCTATCCATGGACAAAGTATTATCACAGCACTGTAAGTAAGATCACTGATCCTGACAAACTTAAAATTTAATGGAATGATTCATTTACGAATAATTTTTATCTATAACGTACATGATTCCAGATTTTTCTGAACATCCCTTGTATTTTATTGCTAAAGAAGGAAGCCAAATGGAGGAGAAAGGGTCAACATTTATTTTCCAATTACACGCTTCTCACCAATACCCCGATTTTTTATTTCAAAATGTTTCATGGAAACCCATCAAATATTCAAACAAAATTCGATTGTCGGTGTGGAAAACAAGCAAATATTTGTTTTACCCGCCAATCGCTACGAATAATACTCGTCACGCTTGCATTAAATAAATTATACAATTTGAACGTAAATATGTTTACATAAACATCATCTACATCGGTACAATACTATTAAATTGGAAACTGCAGACGAGATAGAATTATTCTCTATTGTATTATCAGCGCGTTGCGAGCTCTAATCTTATTTTCTTTATGCAATCTCATTCAAAAAACAAAAAGATTAATTATCATCATAAACATCGAAGAGTAGACGTAAACAAAGCTCTCGCTACGTATATACACGTGCAAAAGAAGGAAGGAGAAATTCTCCTTAACCCCCCGGTCTAGATATCTCGCGCAGCGGCAGCAGAAACAACAGCAATCGCATCGAAGCGTTCGCTCGAAAACAATGAACGGCTAAAAACCGAACTGGCAGAGCCTTCATCGTCGTTTCGGGCCACTTCAAAACACAACGAGATACAATCTTGAACTTACCGGAGTCCTGTCCTTGTTTATGATTTCTAGGGGAGCCTGGATGCTCGGTTTCCCCAGATACCAATCTTCTCTGGGGCTGTAGTCTCCGAGAAAACGAACCAGGCGAGGCACGTTCACGTAATTGTCGTCGTCAAAATGACAGAACCATCTGCAACGAAAAGAGAAGTCAATAATGATAGCAGTGTAACAAAACTGATATGGAGAGGTCTGAATCGATTCTATTTGTAAAGATAGTTGTTTTTAGTGCAACTATAATAATAATAATAATAATAATAATACTAATAATAATAATAATAACAATAATAATAATAATAATAGGTCTCTATTAATAAAGGCGAAGTTTAGCCGAAGCTATTTACACTTAACCTTACTAGTAACAATCAATATACCGCTTGGAAACACGAAAACTTGATATTAAATTATTTCTGGTATTTTTCAAGATAAAACTTGAAATTTTGGGTGGTTGTTTAGGATATAGGAGAACAATGAACAGTGTATTTTATAACGCCCTATCGAGTCACCCACCACCGCCGACCACCCCCACTCCAAGACTTTAAATGATACCCTGTATTTTTTTTGTTGATTTTGAAAGAACACTTCAGAGAGAACATTTCCTGTGTTGCTTTATAAAATGACTTTTTACTTTCTTATACGTAGTACTTGTAATAGGACTTTGAATAATTTTTGTATAAAAAAATTTTTGAAATTGTATAATTTCAAACACTCATACGTATAAGAAAGTCGTGTGGTGGACATACCTCATTTTTTTAAATTAGAATTGTCTAAATTGTGACTTTTGTGTTTCATGAATATTAATATTTGTAAAATTATAGTTTAGGCTTTTTTGCTGAAATGGTTTGCACTCTGGAAGCGGCGACGTTATTTAATGAAAACCATCCAAACAGAAAAATGGTAAAATGAAAATGTTTTTGTATTTGCTTCAGTCACAGATAAATATCCAGATGGCCCATGATTAACAAATTTTTGTAGCCCTAAAATGGTTACGAACACCAGGCTACGCCACCGTCGCCCGGTTACTCCCACCAGAGGCGCTGAATATTTGATAAATTTATATAATCTGCAGTTTAGTTGTAATTTAAGAGATTGAAACCTACAATTGGTATTCTAGTTAACGACAGATGACGCTCCTAAAAAAAATATTTTAGGTAATTTATTTCGGTACTGAATAAGTTAGTTTACATATATTTTTTTCTGTTATTTGAAAATATTATAATTATTTTTATCTAATTATTGCCAAAACAATTTTTCTAAATATAGGATTCAAAATTTCATTTAATTCCTACCCATATGATCATAAGCCTTAAGGTCTATAGTCGCTTGCAATCATTTCTGCACAAAAAACTGTTACATCAACTATGCATACAAAGTTACTCTTGTGCACACTTTTTTTTTCTATTTATGTGATTTATTGACTATAAATTCCAAGAGCTCCTTCTTGGAGCAAGATGTTTGTGGGAATATAATTATAAAAAATGCAATGTAAGAATAGGATTCAATTTAGTTAACAAAATAGAAAATATCCTAATGTAAAAAATATATATAGGTATATAGCTCAGATAATATACAGTGTATATGTTAAGCATTTAGTAATTGGTAATTGGCGTATTGTTAAAGGATGAATTCGAATGTTTTCTATATGAACTATGAAATAAATACAGACTACACAGAAGTAGGTACTTTTATAAAGAAAGTAGGTATACAATAATGATCAAAGTAATTGTTTATTTATTATCTAATATTCTTAATTTTGGATGTTGCTTTTCGGGTGAGGTTTTTTTAAATGTTAATTTACAATTCTTAAATATCTTACAAATTATGAGTTTTTCAATTATAAATAATCTATGGGATGAACACATACTATTTTCATTTATCCATACACTTATTTGTCCTACAGCTGTTATTTTTCTTAAGAAACGTTCTCTTAATCGCTTCTTGCAACATATACTACTAAAATGTGTTTCGAACACAGTTAATGCTAAATTAACAATTTCCACAAATGTATTGGTAGGTTTTGTTAATCCCCTATCTACATCTTTCAACGAAATATTAGCATATGTTTTGTGTAATATAAATAGTTCATTGGTGTCTTCAAATAATGAACTTGTGGTAAAGCTATTATTGCATATAGAGCAGTTATATGTTTCTAAACATTTTTTTTGCTAAATAGCCAGCGAAATATGTAATTGAACAATGTTCTAAAGTTAATGGGTCATGTGATGAAGGCTCAATAGTTGTAGTCGACTCAGGAGAATCCAAGGAGCTACTAGTGGCGGAAGAATCTGATTCCAGTAACATCTTGCCAGGCGTGAAAGATTGAACATCAAGAATTTCATCGGTGTCTGGTTCACAAGAAGATGTAAATGGTGGTGTCATTAAACTATTTATAGCACAACTTCTGAAAATTGTTCTTAAAGTCCTGACACGAGGATTTCTATTATATCCACCTTTCTGTCGAAATGTGGAAAATAAATTTTCTAGTGCGTCTTGATTCAGTCTATTTGTTAGTATAATAATATATCCTCCTTCTTCGTTAAAAAATTGTAAAATTCCTTGAATAGTTTGTAATAAACCATTAAAGCACGGTGGTCTAGTTAGGGTTCCTTTAATGTGATCTATTTTTTTTATAGATTTCAGCATTATTTTTGCTTCGTCTAGTGTTGAAAGAATAAGATTACTTTCCTCAGAGAGGCCGCATCGATATGGATTTGATGTATACAAATTCTTGCTATTTAATGAATCAAATAGTTTATCCATAAACTCTAAGAAATTTGCTGTATCTTTAGCCGATTCACTTTTTAATTCACCTGTATCAGCGCAAGTTCTTATAGCTGCGACCATTGTCTTACTAAAAACTTGGACAGCTAATTTTACACTCATTTTTTGAAAGTTATTGGGTGATATATGTGCATCTGTTATTTTTGTAAGTGCTCTGCTCTTCTTGTTCTTCTGATCAATATTATATGTGTTCTTTATGTCATTGAAAGAAATAATTTTATTATCCAAAACAAAATCGCTATTTAATAAATTATTTCGAAAACTCTTAAATAAATGAGGTGTATCGTATATAAAAAAAATTTTCCGTTTTCTGTGAATAAGAAATGGACAATCTGGTGTTATATTTAAATGTTTAACTAAGCTTTGATTGTTGCTACCCTGGTCGCATACTATAAATTTCGGAATAAGCCCACAGTCAAATAATTTTGATAAAATGCTTTTTATCAATATGATAAGATAGTGCACCCTTACTCCGGAATGTGAGAGAAAATATGCTAATGGTAATTTCCAATGCGAATGTATTCCTCTTGCCATAAAAACTAATGCATTTTTTGCAGTCAAATTTGACCTTCCGAGACTACCATAATCTTCATAACCCTCAACAACATCCATCTCCTTGGAAAATTCTAAACACTCCATTATTGACATTTCGTCAAAGCATAAAACACAGAATTTGTCTTTTTCTGGCCTCAGAGAAAATTTTCTTTTTATTTCATGAAATAATCTCGAATTTACCCCAGGCATAAATTTTGATGCTCCTAACCATCGCTTTATAGATGTAATACTTGGTAAAATAACTTTTTGTCGTAATAGAAATTTGTAAGCTGCTGGTGATTTAAAATACAATGTCAGTGCAAATTTTTGCTCATCAGCAGTCCATGAACGCCGTTTTGTTTTAAATTGCATACTTGCCACTGCCTTTGAATGTTGTCAGGGAAAATTGTAAGAACGAAGAAAGTATTCAGCAGTTAAATGTTGTTTTTGTAGTCTATTTTTTTCCCTCAGTGTTCGTATTTGGTTTCTTTTATTGCGTATAATTTTATTCTTTATAGCAATATCTTGTTTAATTTTTTTTGTTCTTGGAGAATCTCCTGGTGGGATTAAAGGCATTTGACAAATTTCATCTATATTTTGAGACTGTGACAATACCTATTTCAACTTATTATTTATTATATTCACACTTATTACGTCGGTATTTTGAAAATATTAAAATTTAAAAAGATACAAACTGCTACAATGAACAACATGGAACAACTAACTACATTAAATATTTAATATTACTCTGCAATTCCAAATAAAACAAATACAGTCATCCCCAACGCATAATGTGATAATACCTACTTTGATTTCTTTGAATACAAAGCAGTGTCTTTATTTCAAACCCAGACAATGCGCTCTTTGCAAACCATATTGAAATTGCATAAAAGTGTCTGTCATTTATAAAATATTCTAATAATATCATAAATACACATGCCTAAATGTATTTGGAATTATAAGGTAGATATTATTTCTATTGAAAAGTAGTTGATTAGCAAAACATTCCTCATTTTTCTTAATATGAAATAATGGACCAAATATAATAAATGTACCCTATTTACTCAGATAGATAATCCTCAATATATGTAGTTACATATACCGTAGTCGGCATATATTAATTTCTGATACGAAAGTAGAAAGAGGAAAAGAGCGCGACGAAATAAACTAAAGATAAACATAAGCGAGGCTGCCAAGACAGTACACTCGCGTGAGGGTCCCCCGACATCGACACTGCGTTGCTCTCCCACCACTGTTAGCAAGCAGGCATCGCTGCATATAATAAGGTCATCTTCTGCATGCGATAGAAGTGTAAACCGAAATTTTAATTTGACGACTACGGTATGTATATTGTTTCTCTTTATAGGTATAACAGATGAATACCTATAATAATGTCTTTTTTATTCACTTCACTCCTTGCTCATATTTAAAATCTAGTAATGCTGAGATATCACTTATTATGTTACTAACAATATTTTATACGGTTATAAAATATAGATAATTAAAAATGATATGATAAAGGAGTAAATAATTTAGTTCTTTTAACGTTATCACTAGGGACCGGCAGTCAGGGGTACTTTGGCAGAATTTATAACATATAAATTCTGCCAGTGTATCTCTGACTGCCGATCACTAACTAATCAACTAATCACCATATGAAACGTAAAAAATCTATTGACAGTTTATAGTGGATGCATTTAGTCCTAAAAAATAAGGTGTGGCCAACACACGACTTTCTTATACGTATGAGCGTTTCAAATTATACAAAATTGTTCTAAATTGTTAAGAATTTTTTTTATATAAAAATTATTCAAAACCCTTTTATAAGTACTTGTAATCTCTTAGTGAATCTCTATTGAATGCATACGTTGCGAGATATTCGAAAGAAAGTGCTACTCGCTAATGGTAAAAGTGTTACTTCCGGTCCAAATTTTGAATTTCACTTATACAAAAAATATTCCCAATCCAGCTCTAAATACTTTTGTACTCTTGACAAATATATACAAAATGCATAATTTACGACATATTTGCAACAAATCGCTATTCGATAAGAGTAAAAGTGTTACTTCCGGTCCGAATTCAATTTTCTTTTTATACAAAAGATATTGAAAATTATGTTTTAAATGCTTTTATACTGAAATGTACCTGCCTAGAAAGCATGACTCGCGAGGTATTGGCAAAAAACTGATTTTCGATAAGAGTGAAAGACCTACTTCCGGTAGAAATTTCGAAAAACTTTTTTAATACAATTTTTCTCAAATTCAGTTTTCAGTACATTTGAATTTTTTTATACATTTAAGAAAGAAGGTATTAAAAGAAAGAAGGTATTAATTAATTACCAATTTTATACATTTGTTTAAACTTAGTAGTTGACGAAATATTGGCACTGAAGTAAACTACTACTTCCGGTCTACCGATTTTACCGAAAAACTAATCAGATCTCAAGAGGGAGATTATAGTTGCAAATACAAAATTTGGGATTGATATCTATAGCCGTTTGGCCGCTATTGTGGTGAAACACACACAGAGAGAGAGAGAGAGAGGGAGGGAGAGAGAGGGGGGGGGCATTTTTAAAAACCTCTATCAGGAGACTTGAAAACGTGGACATCTACAAAAATCTCGAGGTCGAAAATTTTCGTCATCACAAGACTTCCTTATACTACGTATAAGTAAAACAGCCTTGATTTTAACCCTCAGTCAACTTGAACTGCGTTAAAGTTATTGCACTGTTAACTAACGAAATAAATTGGTGTGGGCACCATACACATTCTAAAACGTATTAATGGTCCAAATTAAAAAAAAATATATTCAAAAGTTGTTCTAAAATATGTTGTATATACTTTTTATTTGTTAAATAATCGGCTAAATAGGTAACCAAATAATGTTAGTTTTAAAAAATGATTTATTCCGTGCCTGAGGTGAACATAAAATTTAACAGCGTGCGAAAACAAATGCACCCATGCAATTAAAATTGTTATGAGATTTATCTTTCCTCATCTACTTTTCTGATTGATGGGTAAACAGACACATACTCTCTTGGTTTATTTTCTAATATAAAATCAATCTCACTGGGAACATCGACAATGTTTGAATTTATATAACCTGAAATTGAAGAATTCCTAATTTATATTTCTTATAAGTGTTTACATATATGTTTTTTTGCCGTTCACTTACAAAAAGTGTGTCGGTTTTTTGTCGTCAACTCAAGGCTAAATGTGTTTGGGTGAGATGAATAAGGAGATTGTTCTTTTCTTGTTAAATATTAAAAAGAGGAAATAGATCATAATTCAAGTTCCCCAATATCGTCATCTGGTGTCGGTTAGTTAAACTTGAAAGGTAATTTATAGCAAATCGTACTTTAAATTTTCCGGCACACATGTGGTTTAAATATAAAATAATGGTAAATTCTAAATCGTAGTGTCCTCTATTTTTCCTAAATGAACTAAAACTGATGGGCTACAGTAAAGCCTATCTCATGGGCTCTCTGTTCTTTCTCTGTGTTCGAAGTGCACAATGAAGAGGTTTACCACTCTTTGGGATATGGCTTGTACCATTGACACTATCAAATAAGTCGTCCATGAATTTAATAAAATGCACAGTCTCCATTGCTCTTTCGTTCAGTAGCCGTCCATCAACGCCAGTTGTGCCTACAAAATTCGTTATATATTTTATGAAGCTTTTATGAATAATAAATATTACCTGATCTTATAAATAATGCCATGACGGACGCCACAGTATAACTAAAAGTTTGTGAGGCACAGCAAACTTTCATCTTGCGAATCCTCTCTGGAATAATATGGTCATCTTTTAATTTCGGCATCGCTCGGAATTCACCAGACGCATTATCAATATAATACGCATCTACAATATCCTTCCACTTTGCAGTAAATTTTTTATTTTGTTTTATGAATACTACATCTTTTGTCAATAAATTGTTACGTATCCCTTTGAGCAAATGCGGAGGATCATATATGTGGAAATATGTCTTATTATTAATCACATATTTATTGTCGCCATGTAATTCATTACCCATTCGATTAGCATCTTCTTTTGATCTAGCAACTAAATAATAGATTGCCGCAACGTTAGTTGTTCCCTGATCGCATACTGTCGCAACTACATCTAAACCACATTCCACACATTTGCTTAAAATTTCTTTTATGCAGCATACCAGATCAAATTTGCCTGTTGCATTATGTGAGAAATAATAACAAATTGTTTGCTTCCAATTTTTTACAATGCCCCTCAACATAAAAACCAATGCAGTGTCTGCTATTTTGTTGGAAACATTTCCTGCACCAAGTTGTTCGAAACCAATAATTTGTTTATTCGCTCTATTAAAATAAAGATGTGGTTGGATACTCATCTCATCCCATATTAATGTGCAACATTTATGAGAAGCGGGTATTCGACTAATTGTTGTTTTTATTGTCTCAAATATTGCATCACATAATCCTGGCTGCACAGGAACTTTCAACAATAAACTTTTCATGGTTTTTACACTGGGCAAAGCAAATAGCTGCGATAGTAGTTTATATGCCTTTCTACTTTGTTTATATAGAATGATTCCTAATATTTTATCACTTATGGTATGTCGTCGCCCTTTTGTTTTCCTCAATGAATTTCTATGTTGGCTATTGATAAATTGAACAATTGTTGTATTATATGGAGCAATCACATGTTCAATTAATTCTTCACCTCCAAGATTTTCTAAACGGGTTAGTCGTTTTTTTAAAGCCAAATTTTTTTGTTTCTGTTTAGAAAGTAATCTTCTAAAATTTGAAGCTTTCCTATACAATATTTTCGCCTTGGGTGATAATTCCATTTTCTTATGTACCCCAACCTCACGAAGAAGCACTTTAGATGTTGTTGGTGTGTCTGAAAATTATTTTGTTTTATGTTAACACCCATTAAATTTCATGCAAATTGAAATATGGTTTCCAATATTTGATATAATCACTTTTAACATCATATTATAAAAAACATTAGGGATATTTTTTGAAAATTATATTACAAAATAGTAATTAAATATTGAACTTCTAATCTACTTATAGAAGATAACACTTAATATCTATCTACTGAAAGTATTCGGTTTACCTATAAATTTTCTCATCTCCCCTGAGGTAGAGGGTAAACAACTTGATTCAGCAGAAGTAGATTGTTCTGATAACATTGGAGCCAGTGTATGTTCTGTAAATAAAAATACATTATTTCATTACATTAAATATATTCCGTTATTAAACAATAATATCATTCTAATGAAGTAAAAAGCAAGATATAAATTAAAATTCTAGCAAAATAATTTTCCTCACCTGTTAATGTTATTGTTTGGTTTATACTAGTGCGACTAGTGCTTGGTAGTTCACTTGTAATACCTTCCATAGGAATTGGTGGTGAGTGTTGTACTGTTAAAATATAAATGCTATACTTGCAGTTCATAATTCATACATATTTATATTTATACCTGGTCCACATATCAATGAGGGTAATGATAATATTGGTACTGCTGTTTTTATTAAAAACATATTGGAAGATATGTCCTCTTTTCTAAAATGTTTGTGACATACTCTATAATTACTAAAAACTTTTTCAGGTTTTAAAACTATTAATTTAGAGTTTCCACAGGCCTTCAACCATTCCTCATATCTCCTTAAATCAACGTTTGGATTAGGGAAGCGATGCCTAGAAGACTCTCTATCCTTACAGCCACTTACTGCACAATTACGAAGCTTCATTTTATTGGAGCTAAATTGATAAAACATACAATTCACTATATGTATTATTGCCTACAATAATTATCTTACCTATCACCACTTATTCACTATTTACACAATTCAAAATTGTTCAATATTAACACTAAAAGATATCTATACACAACTATTATACACTATTTACACACTTAATAATTAACCAAGTCTTAAAATAAAATATTATATATACACAACAAGTATCATAAATTTAAATACAAAGAGTTAGAATAAATATGAACCAGAATTTATAAAAAAGATAAAATGGAACATAACCTATCACTCTAGCTTGCAATACATAAGCACGCGTCCGCTAAAAATGGCTACAAGAAATGTAAGCGTACGTTTAACTCTACAGAGCCATCTTTTGAATTGTATCCCCCAACTAAATTTATGACGTCACAAGGATACAGCAAATCCTATACTAGTGCCCACCCCCTGAGGTCCAGACAGATTTTTAAATCGTGACTCAGCCCGCTAGATGCCTCTTCGGTAGACATATACGGTCGATCGGTAAAATAGTTAGCGTATACCGGGTGTCAACGAGATCATGTATCAGCCAGAGAAATAGAGTAGGGGAGAACGCCCTTCGACGAGTGCGCATCCAGTTTTAAGCAAACGCTATTGTGGTCGCCATTTTGCAGGGTAATTGGCACTTGTGTTGTTGTAATTGTCAAGCTTGGAGGTTATTTTTAATTAATTGTATTAAAAAGGACTTGTGTGTGTTATTAACATGTCGTGCTCTGTGTTGGGCTGCAGTAACAGTCGAAGATTTAAGCCGGAAGGCATTTCTTTTCACACGTAAGTTTGTTTACATTTTTCTAAGTCAATGAACTTTACATGCGAATTGTTGAGCTAGGTATAAATATTACCGTAATAGAATGAAAGAATTGCATCTTTAAGAGCGCGATTAATTCTGCACTATTTGTAGATTTCCACGGGGTGATTCATTGAAAATGTGGTTAGATGTGCTAGGAAAAAATGTTGAAACGTGGACCTGGTCCAAAAATAAAGTTATTTGTTCCAAACATTTTTGTAAGGCTTGTGAGCAACCTTCAAAATGGCGGAATTCAATTTAACTTAGTTGGCGCATCTTTAAGCGCGTTCTCCCCTACTCTATTTCTCTGGTATCAGCCCGCCATTTATTTATTAGTTAAAATAAAACTTTGAAATTCGGACCGTATATATGAGTGATTGGTGGGCATCCTAAGGTACACTCAGTTTTTCTATAGCACTTCCGGTCAAACCGGAAGTGGCGTTAATTTTGAATTTTTAAATACAACATTTATTATTTCTGTTCATATTCTGTTTCTTCTGAAAATTTGCCATCTAGTGCAGGTTAACTTTTGACATTTCTGTCAAAGATGGCGGTATCTGTTAAATTTATCCATTAAAGTGAAACTGCTTCGCAACAATTGTCGAAATGTAACAACCATCAAAGTTAGCTTTGAAAACAATTAAGAAACGTATTTTTCACATTTACATGCATTGGCGAAGGAAACATGTATTTCACGTTGAAATTACTAAAGAAAATAAGATTTTTCTTTTTTTTCATTTTCAAATGACAGGTACTCGTTTTTTTAAATAGTAACACCTATTTATTATTACAGTGCCATATTGGCATAATTTTTAGCTTTCAAGTGATATAAAATATGCTGTGGTTTAGTGGTAGACAGGTAGTACAAAATATAAAATGTTTGAAAAGTAGTCTCTAGTAGTGCTCTGTTGCTTTGGAATTAGACTACTTTTAAAACATTTTATATTTTGTACTACCTGTCTATCACTAAACCACAGCATATTTTATATCACTTGAAAGCTAAAAATTATGCCAATATGGCACTGTAATAAAAAATAGGTGTTACTATTTAAAAAAAACGAGTACCTGTCATTTGGAAATGAAAAAAAAGAAAAATCTTATTTTCTTTAGTAATTTCAACGTGAAATACATGTTTCCTTCGCCAATGCGTGTAAATGTGAAAAATACGTTTCTTAATTGTTTTCAAAGCAAACTTTGATGGTTGCTACATTTCGACAATTGTTGTGAAGCAGTTTCACTTTAATGGATAAATTTAACAGATACCGCTATCTTTGACAGAAATGTCAAAAGTTAACCTGCACTAGATGGCAAATTTTCAGAAGAAACAGAATATGAACAGAAATAATAAATGTTGTATTTAAAAATTCAAAATTAACGTCACTTCCGGTTTGACCGGAAGTGCTATAGAAAAACTGAGTGTACCTGAAGAAGCCCACCAATCACTCATATATACGGTCCGAATTTCAAAGTTTTATTCTAACTAATAAATAAATGGCGGGCTGATACATGATCTCGTTGACACCCGGTATACTTACCAAGTTGTTTTGCATTCTTGTCCATTTGCTTGGTATAGCTTGTACAAGTCATGTTTCTGGGGGGTTATTCTCATGAGGATAGCTATATCGCTACGAGGTATTCTGCAGTCATAGCGATACCGCCATGATTCTTTTTGACGTCATAACTTAGCGATATCTCTCTATATTTAGCGAGACTAAAAATGTGGTCGCTATAATTTATCGATATCGCTATGATATGCTTATAAGTTCATTACTGTTATTGTTTTACCGACTTGCTTTTTTTTTGTTGACATTTGATATATAATAAAAGTAATTTCAAATTTTCTGTTTATTTGTCCGACAATGGCAGCTTTCTATGGGCCATATCTAGCCAACCACTTGTTGGAAAGAGAAATTCGCAGGCTAATGTTACAAAGACAAGAATTAAGGGACACTTTGAACCCCTTTTCAATAACAGACGAAGAGTCCATTAGAAATTTCCGTTTGACAAAAGCAGTAGCAAGAGATCTGATTAATAATATCGATATCATATTTAATCAAAGGCATGTTGCTACAGTTCTCGACAAATAAAATGGGACACATCATATTACGATTTTAGCTTAATTTTATTGGTGCGAGTGTCTTTTACTAAAACAATTAATGTTATGAAATGCCTTGCATATATTATAAATGTCAAATATTTTCAACAATATCTGTAATCTTGACTTACAATAATTAAAAAATATGTCCCATTTTATTTGTCGAGAACTGTGCATCCATTCCAACATATTTAGCTGTAAGATTTTTATTAGAATCTAAAATAATAAACAAAACATTGCAGTTGTATATTTTTTATTCAGTAATATATATATATATATATATAACTTTGCACAGGTTCTATTAGGGAATGTGCACATAGTGTGTATTATGGTATCTGTGTAATTTTTAGATAAAATAACAAATCTTATAATCAAAATTCAATTATTCTGTAACAAAAAAAAATACTGTAATAAGTAATTAATTATTTAATTTGTCCAAATATTCAAAAATTATGAGTCATCCTAAAACGCTTCGCCATTCGTCGAAAATTACGTGACGTAGAAGTATAGTAAACAGTTCCCTGGCAGAATGGTTTGTAGGGAACTAGCATGATTTGATCCTTCGTCATCTGTGACGTAAAATTCTTACCACAATAAATTTAATTAAATGTAAGGTTTAGCAAGGGAAATTTAGTGATTTTAATTCGTCGAAGTTACTGAAATATGAGAAGTTGCCGCATCGTTTATTTTGACATTAATATTTTGACATATTTTAAGTTACAAATTTTTCTTCTTAGAACAAATTTTCAATTGTATTGATATTTATATTAATTGAAAATGCCGAAAGTGTTGAGTGAGGATATGAAAGAGTGCATCGCTTCGATGTTAACTTTTTGTGAACGAGAGCGGGACAATAAGTGTGTTATCATACCATTAACAGCTGTACGAGAGGTATAAAAATAACAATAATACTGATTGAGAATTTTTTTAAATGATTTTTAATTTTAGCGTGTAGCTGCGATGGCCAACGTAAGCTTAAATACAATAACATCGATATGGCAATCTATTAAAAGAAATGAACCATTAAACCCAAATAAACCTAAACATTCACGTGCTAAACCTGTTACAGGAATTGATGATGCCGCACAGGTCGCAATTAGAAATACTATATACCAAATGTATGAACGGCGTAAGTGAAAAAAAAAATTATTTGATTTATAAAATCTAAAATAGAGGATTGTAGATGAACACATTACACTTGAGTCGTTGGGGAATAAATTAAGGGAAACTGACATATTTTTTGGATGTCAACGATCTTTGTCTACTGTATTGAAAAAGATTGGTTTTCAATACAAGAAGGATAATCCACGTCGTGGTTTGATGGAAATGCCACATGTAGTGCTACAGCGATTAACCTTTTTGAGGTTATACCATGAATATAAGACCCAGGATATATATGATTTTGTATTTTTGGATGAAACATGGTTATTTCAAAATGGTACAATTGCTCGTTCCTGGCAAGATAAAAATGTACATTCCGTAAGAAGTACTAAGGTGGATGGGAAAAGGTTAATTATTTTTTTTTATCATATAAAAAGTAACAAAAATATATTATAATACAATATAAACAAATAATAATGCAGCCTAAGATTTATTTTTTTTTTTGTAACTAGGTATATTGTTCTACATGCTGGAAATAGGAATGGCTTTATACCTGGTGCCAAATTAGTATTTCCTTCCAACACAAAATGCTCTGACTATCACGGGGAAATGAACCAAAAAAATTTTTTAGAATGGTTTGGAAATTTACTAAACCTCTTAAGCAGACCATCAATAATTGTTATGGATAATGCTCCATACCACAGTACTTTGGTATCAAAAGTACCAAACACTGCATCCACAAAAAATGAAATTAAGGAATGGTTGAATAACAATGGCATTCAGTATGATGAAACGTCATTGAAGAAAGAATTACTACTGAAAGTGGCATTGTAAGAATCATTAATATCATTATTTTGGTTATCAATATAATATTTATTAACTTTTAGGCATAAGCCACCAAAAGAATATGTAGCTGATCAAATGGCTGAAAAAGCAGGACATAAAGTATTACGTCTTCCTCCATATCATTGCAATTTCAATCCAATTGAGTTGGTATGGGGGATTACCAAAACTTATTATAATCGCCACATAGGTAGGGATGGGAAATCTATTGAAGCAAGTGTTAATATGTGGGATGAGGCATTGCAACAAGTGACAGCACAGGAATGGACTAACTGTATTGACCATGTGGAAAAAGAAATTAATGTATGGTGGAACCGTGAAATAGGATTTGAACAAAGAGAAATAGAACCATTTATAATAAATCTAAATGATGATAGTTCTGATAGTGCTTTTTCAGATACCTAGGGATAGTATATGCACATTATTTTAATTTTGAGATATTTGTGTATTATAAGTGTATTAAACATTTCATTGGAATTATGAACAAGGAATTTTAATTTAATAAACTTGTTTGTTTTTTTTAATGTGTTTCAGTATTATTTCTTACTTTCAAAACTAACAAAAACTTACATTGGATTATTTTTAAAAAGTACTTTTTCTTTGTTTAAGTAATTAAACTTATAACTGGGAAAATAAAGTCAGCTTTAGTGAAAATAGTTGAGCAACAAACAAAAGTAGTACTTCCTTCAGTCCTCCTACTAGTGATATTAATTAGCAGTATACAACTTCTTCATCGTATGTACAATATTATTTCACTGCTATAGCCATTTAAATTTGTTAGTTGTTGCATACATTCCATGGAAAGAAGAGTTTATATTAAAGTTGTGTTAGTTTTTAAAAGTCAAACTAAATAACACCTCGACAATTAATGTGAATAATGTAATAAGAGATTTACCGTTGATTACATTGCTAAAAACAAGTATTTATTTTGGAAATACATTTTGTGTTCATGTTAACATTATTATTATTGCCGATATTGGTAAATGAAGGTAATTCTCCCACTTTTTTAAAATAAATTACTTTTTTCTAATGTATAGATACATAACCAAACTTTTAAAATAAATATACATAACCAATATCTCCATTACCGAATGTATTTGGCATCGCTGCTGTTATATAACGTCATTGTTATGAATGACGAAAGATCAAATAAACTTTGCAGAACCTATAGGTGAGTACCTATTTAATAAAAATGCAGACTTTTTAATACGTTTTCTTGTTTAGATTTATTTCTTTAAAAAACATGAATACGTTTTTTAAAAAGCCTTTTGTATGTCTTTTTTTTGATTATCTTATAAAAGGGTAATTGTGAGTATAATAAGGGAAAAAAATAGTAATACTACGATTCTTCAATAAAACATTTACTTAAATCTACTTTATCACAGTTAAGCTATATAGGTTATGTTGATATGTAATTCAAGGGCAAACGATGTGAAAAGCAAATCAAACAAAATCACAGAACAAAATATACTCTTATGTAAAACTTAATAGAAAATATCAAAATATATTTACATTTTTTATAAACTTCCGGATTAAATTGTGGGAGTGGCGTTGAGAATATTTCATTGGGTGAGCACTTTCATTCATTCGTATTAATCCATTTGAAAGATATCAGAGGACGACACTACTACATAAGAAATAATTAGTTTTCTCTAGGTTGTATAACTATAGTATTTATAAACAAGGCTTGTGGTATATGTTTGTGATAAATATATTGTTGTTCCGGCTTGTTTTGAAAGTAGAATATTTGCAAATAGTTCTTTTAAGAACTCAGTAACTTGTTATAAGAGAGGTGGCAAACTTTTTTCAATATGCCAGGTCAACGTTGTGCTGTGGCACTTTGTAAAAACAATTTTATAGGAAGTAAAAACCTAGGGTTGAATATCTCCTTTTACTCATTTCCAAAAGAGGAAATATACAAGAAACAGTGGATAATGGCATGTTGTAGAAATGACGTTTGGAATCCTGTTACAAGTCGAATATGTTCAGCACATTTTAAAGATGATTTTCAAAGAAATTTAAAGGCCGAACTACTTAATTTGAATTATAAAAGATTTCTAAAACCTACAGGTAAACACAGAAATATTACTAATAAGATATAAAAGAAAAACTATCTCTTGATTAATACTGCTTTCAACAAAATTATGAAAAGAAATTCTTATTATTTTTTTAAATTATATACCTATTTAAACCAGTTGCCATATTATGTACTCTTGAAATATTTTTTTGTAATGCATTAAAAGTATCTTATTTTTTTAGCTGTACCATCTTTATGTCTTTTTATGCTACAAGCTGAAGATGTTGGACCATCTGCCCGTGAACAACGAATGCAAAGAAAAGAAAAGAAAGAGTTCGTTGAAGAAATATTATTAGTGTCTAAGGAACCTATGCTAAAAGCTGATGATACAATTTGTTTTGAAGATATTCCCTCATGCAGTAATGAATCTGATAATGAAACTTTACGTGTAAAGTATATTGCTCTAACTGAAAAATACAAACAGCTGAAAATCCATTTATCAAGTAGTCAAAGAGAAGTACAACAGTGTCAGGATAGAATACGGGATCTTGAAAATCAACTAGTTGCTGTGAAGAGTAGTAAAAATGAAGTGTCTTTTGATGATAAAATAAAAGAATCTTTCTCTGGTGTTTTAACAAATCAACAGTTAGACATTATTACTAAGAAAAAGAAAAGAGTAGTCTGGAATTCAAAAGATATTGCAAATGCATTTACATTAAGATATTTTAGCAAGCGTTGTTATGTATTTCTACGACAAACTTTAAATTACCCTCTTCCTTGTATTTCAACTTTACAAAGGTGGGCATCCAAAATAAATATGAGGCAAGGTGTACTTCACGATATCCTTAATATAATGAAAGTAAGTGGACAAAATAAAAGTGCTTTTGAAAAAGTCACAGTTTGACAATTCGATGAAATTAAAGTCTCTTCCCAATATGAATATGACCAAAGTTGTGATCAAGTTGTGGGACCACATTCCTATATGCAAGTTGTTATGGCACGAGGTTTATTTGACAAATGGAAGCAACCCGTATATATAAACTTTGATCAGAAGATGACTAAAATGATATTAAACGACATCATTATTAACTTAAACAACATAAACTTTGATGTAGTAGCATGTGTGAGTGACTGTGGAGGAGGCAATGTAGGCTTATGGAAAGAGTTAGGAATCTCAATACAACACACCTCTTATGAAAATCCTATTACAAAAAACCCTATTTACTTTTTTGCAGATGTACCACATCTTTTAAAGCTGGCACGAAATTGGTTATTGGACACAGGATTTGTACTCCAAGATGGGACAATTATAAATTCTACACCATTATACAAATTGGTACAAAATACTAATAGTGAAGTAAGTTCTTGTTACAAGTTAACACTCAATCACATAAGTTGTGAAAATACTGAAAGGCAAAATGTTGCACTTGCTGCACAATTGCTTTCTCATACAACAGCAGTTGCTCTGAAACAGTATTCTTTTGAGTCACATCAAAAGTTAGCAGAAGATACATCTAATTTTATAGAACTGATCAATCGTTGGTTTGATGTTATGAATAGTTACTCTGTGAGTGAAACTGTACCAATGAAACAACCATTTGGGCTCCATCATAAGGAACAGGTAGAATTATTGAATAAAGTAGTGGACTTAAGTCAAACTATGAGGTGCATATCAAAGAATAGTTTACAAACATTTCAGAAGGGTATTATAATTTCTTGTAAATCATTATTACTATTTTATGAAGACATGAAAAAGACATTTGATGCAAAATATATTTTAACACATCGTTTAAATCAAGATTCACTTGAGAATCTATTCTCTCAAATTCGTACACGAGGGGGACTACATGATCATCCATCACCACTTAATTCTTTATATAGAATTAGAATGATCGTTTTGGGGGAAAATGCTGGATATGTTCAAAGTCAGACAAATACCAAGGACAAAGGCAATGATGAGTACATAGTCGCTGCGGCATTAAAAACAGCAGGAATATCAAAAATAAATGTACCTCTTCCTGCAAATGATACAATTTCCGAGAATAGCGATAGTGACACTTCTGACAATGTACCATCGATAGACACTCTACAACAATTAAGTGAACAAGATGGGCTTGCTTATATTGCTGGCTACATTGCAAAAAAATTTCAAGATAAATATCCACATTTGGGTGATTATACACACAAGAACATGAATGTTCATACCTACGCTCTACCGACTTGGTTACAACACCTATCATTTGGGGGACTAACTGAACCATCTAAGGAATGGTTGCAACAAGTCCAAAAAATGGAGAAGAAATTTTTAAAGTTTCATGGTGAAAAAGAAATTAAAGGAAACAAAATTATTAGCAAACATACACAAAAGTTTATTTCGAAAAAAGCACCAGAAATTCCTGTAGATTTGGTTGCATTTTTTTCCAAATTAAGAATACTTGTAAGAATTAAATATTTAAACAAGAATAAAGTCGATGTGTCGGGTAGAAAACGAAAATTGAAAGCAAAATATTCTAAAATTGTGCATTAATAAAAATTAATATTTTGTAGTAAAATCTATATCCATCTACATTTTACAATCACATTTCGATTTAACATTTTGTATTATTGTGTATCTGTAAATGCATTAATACCTAATATAATTCTTTAGCAGCCTTTTGGCCAATCTCGTTTTCCTGTTATCAGTTTTATAATAAATACAAAATTTGTTTCATGTTTATTAACTATGTACAGGGTGTTTCATCGGTTGGGGTATCGCGAATTAAAGTGCCTAAATATAAAAATATCGACTTCAAATTTTAACCACTTATAGAGCTTTTAAACCGCTACCAGCAGGTTAGGTTGTTTTTGATAATATTATTTTAATTAATGCGTAAATTAAAAAAAACGTATTATCAAAAATTAAAAGTGCTCAAAAAATGTTCAAATTTGAATGGTGATACGTGGAAATATCACCCATATTAACTTCACAATCAGAATTTTTATAAACGAAACCGTTTGTCAAATAAAGTCAATATTAAATAATGTCGTTTTTCTTACGACAGATTTATGGTACTTAACTTTCTAATTGTGCTGTCCGCAAACAGGTAGTCCTTTTAAATTTATGACGGATAATAAATAAAAATTTATTACAAACTCAACACACAACACTGTAATAAAAAACCCATAAATTCTTCAACGTCCGCAAACAGGTAGTCCTTTTAAATTTATGACGGATAATAAATAAAAATTTATTATAAACTCAACACACAACACTGTAATAAAAAACCCATAAATTCTTCAACGTCTTGCCTTTAATTTTGAAATTATTGTAAAATATTCAATAATTGATTAAGTTTTAATTTTTTTTTCAATTGCATAGTTGATTTTATAGACATATCTTTTTAACACCTGAATTTCAATAAAATCTGAGTACTTTTGATTTTTTGAACGAAGGTTTTTTTTTATTTACGCATTAAATAAAATAATATTATCAAAAACAACCTAACCTACTGGTAGCGGTTTAAAAGTTCTATAAGTGGTTAAAATTTGAAGTCGACATTTTTATATTTAGGCACTTTAATTCGCGATACCCCAACCGATGAAACACCCTGTATATAGAGAAAATCCTTTTTCTGTATTATAATAAAAAAAATTAAAATTAGTATAATTTTGAAATAAATCTTCCCATAAAATCTATATCCATCTACATTGTACAATCACATTTCAATTTAGCATTTTGTATTATTGTGTATCTTATATCTGTACATGCATTAATACCTATTATAATTCTTTAGCAGCCTTTTGGCCAATTTCGTTTTCCTGTTATCAGTTTTATATTAAATACAAAATTTGTTTCTTGTTTATTAACTATGTATATAGATAAAATTCTTTTTCTGTATTATAATAAAAAAAATAAAACCAGTATAATTTTGAAATAAATCTTCCCATAATAAACTATTTTTTTTATTTTTGTACTCGACCTAACAATAAATTAGTTAATAATGAATTTAGCATGTATGTAAGTAAATATATAACTCTGGATTTACCTGCCTACGTGTATTTCTTTTTTAGTAATGTTAATATATATTATGAAGTAACATAGCAATGCTCACTTTTTATGTGTTAATACTGGCAAAAAGTAAGAAGCCTATTTACTTATACATTGTTTTATTTATGCATTTATCCATTAACTCCTGTCCATCTTTTAAATTTGGGAAACTGGCATACGTCATTCGTAACTCGCACGTTCATTGGTTGAGACGGGATAAGGCAACCTATATAGTTAATGGACCTTGACTCTTAATACCCTTCATGGAACAATTGACAGCGCGCAGTGGTTGTAATACGAACTACGACTCCTACGTCACAAAACCGCGTGAAAATACAAATCTATAATAAGTATGTATATAATGGTATACCTTTGAGTATAATATACAGATTCATTGAAGATTACAAAAGTTATGCAATGATTAACAATTCATATTCAAATCGCAACATGTTAATCATTGAATAAACTTCGTAAATACCAATAAATCCATATATAAAATAAAAAATATACACATAGGCAATGAAAAAATGAAAATCCAAAAAATTAGTAATTATTGTATATTACACAATACATAACATGCATTAAAGAAAATAAAAATAGATACTGCTGTATTTACCATACCAGGGTATTGTTTCTACCACCGGGATAGAGAGGGTAGGGGCGGGGGAGTTGCGACCTACCTTAAAGCTTCCCTTAATTGTCAGGTTATCGATTTAGATTTTTCAGTTGCTTCTACACTTGAGTATATTATCCTAGGCATTAAGCTGCCTACTAAAACTATTGCTATCGGAAATTTTTATAGACCACCAAGATGTAATATTAATGATTTTATAGACGATTTCGATCATATTCTTTCTTATATTTATCCCATTAGTGACTACATTATTTGTCTTGGTGATTTCAATGTTGATCAATTTGATTTAAGTAACCCTTTACGAGCCTGTTTAGAATCTTACGGTTTCGCTCAAGTGATAAAGGAAGCAACAAGAATTACTGAAACGCCCTTTACACTTTTGGACCCCATATTTGTGTCCAATTCTGATCTGGTTGTTTCGACTGGTATTATTTCGGCTGATCTGATATCTGATCACAGATTGGCTTTTTGTGATTTATCAACTAGGTTCGTTAAATCCGCTCCTAAACTTATTCGTTACAGAACTTTTAGAAACCTATGTTATGCTTCCTTTGCAAATGATTTGCACAATCTCTCCTGGGCTTCCCTAATTTGGGTGGGTGACATTGATCGGAAACTTGATATTTTCAATGAATTTTTGACTACTTTGTTTAATTTTCATGCTCCAGCGGTGGAGGTTAGAGTGACTAAGACAAAAGCTCCCTGGCTGACTGAAAATTTGAGAATGTTTATGAAGTTAAGAGATAAAGCGCTTTCTCATTTTAAAAATACCAGATCTGTTGATGACTGGAATAAATATAAAGAACTTCGTAATTTTAGTCTAAATATGGTTAGACTTGGAAAAAAGAAATATTTGGATACTGCTTACAATTCTTCTAATCCTAAAAGATTACGGACCACGCTTTAGTCTCTTAATGTCAAGTCCTCCTCTGAGACTCTACTGCCCAACCATTTGGCTGATGTTCACAAAATTAATGATTTCTTTGCGCCTTTTGTTCAATCTGTTAATGATAATTCCAATGATTTGATTGCTTACTATAATTCCACCCATCACAGTTGTGGAGCCTCTTTTGGGTTTGCATTGGCATCAGTTGAGGAAATCTATACAATTCTTAATAGTATTAAGACTAATGCATATGGGTGTGATGACATTTCGGCAGCCATGCTTAAATACTGCAGTCCTTTCATTGATCCTTACGTTACTCACATTATAAATTGTTGTATTGAGCGGTCCTATTTTCCTGCAATGTGGAAATCGGCCTTGGGTATGCCCTTGCCTAAAAAACAAAAAATCCTACGACCTTCTCTGACATTAGAATAATAAGTATATTGCCAGTTCTTTCTAAAATATTGGAGAGGGTTCTTTATAATCAGATATACAATTTCTTTACTGCCAATAATTTTCTTTCCCATTATCAGGCTGGTTTCCAGAAGGGCTTTAGTACAGCCACGGCGTTGACTTATGTGTTGAATGGAATAATGACGTCTATTGATAACGGATTGAGTTCCGTGCTTATTCTTTTGGACTACTCGAGGGCATTTGACACGATTTGTCATCCGCTGCTTATTTCTAAGCTCAAATATTACGGATTTTGTGATGATGCGCTTGTTCTACTTCGATCTTACTTGTCTGGAAGAACGCAGCGAATCATGTATCGTGGTAATGTTTCAAATACTTCCGCTATTTTATCCGGTGTTCCTCAGGGTTCAATCCTGGGCCCGCTGCTTTTTATTGTTTACACTAATGACATTTTATCATCTGTGGATCACTGTAACGTCCAAGCCTATGCAGATGACACACAGCTATTTCATTCATTTCCTCTTCATGAATACCAAATGGAGGCTGATAATATTAATGCAGACTTGTCTAAGGTGAACCAATTATCTCTTGAACATAATTTAATACTTAATTCGCAGAAGACTAATGTGTTAATTTTTGGCTCTAAATGTCATGTTGAATTTTTAAAATCTAATTTGCGGTTACGTATCTCAAGTAATCTCTTACCTTTTTCCGATGTTGCGAAAGATCTTGGGTTATTAGTTGATACTCGACTTCGTTTTAGTGAACATGTTTCTTATTTGTTGGGGAACTCCTATGGAGTTTTGAGAGTTTTATATGCGAATAGGCATATTTTAAATTCTTCTTTGAAGCGACGGCTATGTGAATCCCTAGTGTTGTCTCAGCTTAGCTATTGTGATTTTATTTATGGTCCATGTTTGGTTGCGCGGGATGGGTTGCGAATTCAAAAGCTTCAGAACTCTTGTTGCAGACTTATTTGTAATCTTAGGAAGTACGATCACATTTCATCCAGTATGAAATCTGTTGGGTGGTTAAATATGGAAAACCGACGTAAACTGCATCTGGCAAACTTTGTCCATACGCTGCTTCAATCGACGTCTCCGCCCGTCCCTCTCAGTGGCTTCTTAATTCCACAGCATTACATCCATGTTCTCAATACGCGTTTCAAACATTTGCTCACTGTTCCGCGTCATCATACATCTCTTTATGAGAGATCGTTCAGTTATTCCGCCGTTACACTTTATAATAGTATACCGGATGATATTAAAAGCCTCTCTAGTTGCGCGGGGTTCAGTCGTGCCCTTAGGTCTTACCTTTTGTCTTTGCAGTAGCACAGTTTCACATGCACTGATGTGCGAGTTGTTTATTTTTTTCTGTGTTTTTTTGTTTTTTGTGTTTGTGCCGTCTATTACTTTGATTATTATTTTATGTTTATTTTGTATTAGTTGATGGACTCTGGTTGAGTATGAGTAGCTTTAGCTAGACTTCGCCAGTTTTCATCAATGTGATGGTTTACTTTCTCAATAAAGGCAAATTATTATTATTATTATTATATATTTTGTACAAAATATTATACAGATGTACCTTTTGTTAATAGTAATAGTACCATCATATCCTTATTTTTATAATTAAATAATGCTTATCTGTAGCTGTTACACTTTTTAAATATATAATCATTATTGTACTTAAATATGTATATAAATTGTTTTTACTTCCTTATTTTATTGAGGACACAATCAAACAAAAGTCCAGCAAAGTGTTCGCTTATAAATTACATACATACAATATTGAGTTAATATAATGTACCTATTTCACAATTCCGATGGATTTTATACACTTTAGCAGGACTGGTCCTTTTAAGGGATGGATAACCAGTACCCTTATTGTCATTAACGAAAAGTAAAAATAATAAATGTCAAAGGAAAATGAGGCACGCTCGTGGGTTTAGCCGGTAAAAACAAGAAGAGCATATCCAGTCTGTAAAACCTATTCAATTTATAATATGTATTCTCAAATATATGAAATGAACTTCATTTAACCACATATATTAAAAGCTTATCTATTTAAATTACATTATAAAGTCTTTAAGAATCATGGTATCTGTATTTTACAAATATAGGTATCTTAATTTGAAATAAAACCCTTTGTTTTTTATTTTACCATCGTGTTTTATTTATACATACAATTTTTTGTTCACACATATACAAATATTAAATGAACTGAATTCAATAAAAAACAACTTTGCGTATGCTTTCAGTAATATCACAGTTATAGATGTCAATTTAAATCAGTTAGGTAATTATGTTTTCTGTTTATCTGTCATTTCGTAAATTTCAAAATGGACAGTTTGAGTTGACGCATGCGCAGAACACGCAATGCGACCAATTCTATCTCTCTTAGTTGGGACGAAAAATTACACATTATCAAGGTACAACACACGCAATATAGTAGTAATATATACCGGGCTCTTTTTTTATCACTACACCTAGCATTTTCCCTGTGTAATGATAAAAAAAAATTGTCAATGCATTAGCGATATAGTCACTGTATAGTAGACAACCAGTTATACACCAATGAAGAATTTACGTACAGCATACCTTAATTTTTAAATCAGGTTGCCATGACGGGAAAAACATTTTTTATGCCTAATATTTCTGAATTTTTATTCAAACATAAGTCATAAATTAAATACATTTTATTAAAAAATAGATAATTTATTTATAAATCATGGATAAATACAACAGAAATGAAAAGGTGGCAATAGTAATGTGGTACCAGAAAAATAATAGTTTAAGGCAAGTTAGAGACATGTTTTCCGTCAATTATCCAGACAGGCCTATACCTTGTGCAAAAACAATTCTGAACTTTTTTAAAAAATTTCAAGAAGATGGTTGTGTTCTAAATTCTCACAAAAAAAGAAATAGAACCAATCATGTTCGAACAGAAGACATGAAATTAAATATCCTGTGTTACGTAGAGGAACGGTTTTAGATGTAGCTAAACATTTTGGAGTATCGTACAGTTCGGTATACAAAACTCTGAAAGAATTTAAATATATGCCATACAAAATATCAAATCATCAAGAGCTTTTCGAAGAGGATAAGATAAAACGAACTGAGTTTTGTGAAATAATGTTTAACATGTTAAATGAAAACCAAGAAATTTTAAATAAAATAATTTTTACTGATGAGGCTACATTTACCGTAAACGGTGAAGTCAACTCTCAGAACTTTCGGTTTGTACCCTACATTTATCCATGAAAAATTATTAAATTTCCTATCCATTAATCCATTAGGTACTGGTCCCGTACAAATCCTCACGCTCAAAACCTGACCCGAACACAGTACCCTCATCAAAAAGTTCATGTCTGGATTGGAATAATAAGCGATAGACTTATTGGCCCATTTTTTATTGACGGTAACCTCACTGCAGTGAAATATTTGAATTTGTTGAGAGACCATAGGTTTGTTCGAACCTGCAGTTCCGAACGGTTCTAGAACTAGTGCGCATGTCATTTAAGAAAAAGACTGTTCGGACCATGCAGTTCTGGAACTGCAAATTCTGAGAACTGGTAGTTCAGTGTTCGGTCTTTCAGAACTAGCAATTCAAGAACCGTTCGGAACGGTTCTAACAGTTCTGAATGATGGGCTAGTATTTGAAATTCTGATAAATCCCGGAGCATGCGTAATTGTCATTCGTATCAGCTTTCGCATTTTTCTGGTTATGTTTATCGTATTTATGTTGAACTTCAGAGTTGTAGGTTAGTTTTTAAGTTGTCATTCAAGTACTTATTTGTTTTTTATTTTAGTTTGTGATATTATTAGAGTATTGGTGTGATCCGGTTTATCAAACCTATTTTTACTTTTTTTTCAGTTTTTATTCACACCCATTATATCAATTTTATAATAGCCAAAGTAAACAGCTATAAGTATGTAACTAAACATTAGTTTCTTCAAATGGTGGTTTATTGTTTTAGAAATTACTTCATTGACTACCATGTTCTTGAGTCGAGCAAATCATTCTTCCTCTAAGAATAAAGAGAATGTAATGGTACAATTATAGGAACTTGCGAACATGAAAAAAGTTAATTTATAATTATCATATATTCGTAGAGAAACTAACATATTTGTTAAACTTAGACAAAATAGTATTTAATATTATGTATACTAAACTTACAATTTTTGATTCGATGTGGCCCCCTTGAGATTTAAGCAAAATAAATGGAATCTGTGATATCAATATATTAGATATCCGAACAATCTATAATATGTATGTATTTGTACCTGTTATGTCATGAAAATTATAATAAATTGCAAGTTAATGTGACTCCCAGACTTGTGACACAAAACGTTCAGAGTCTGATTGATGTAAGTACCAAATCATGTAGGTATCGCAATTCAAATTACCAAAAAGGCTTTAATTCTCCAAAATGGATTGAAAGAGTGTACTACTTCACAGATTAAAAGAAGAGAAGAGGAGCTGACTTTAAACGTTGAAAATGTATTGTAATATATTTCTTTAAATTCATTATGATTGTTGATTTTATAGTTATATAATACATATTTATTAATGTGTGTGTGCATTTGATGCACGTGCCTATTATTAATGACAGCTTGTATTAAAAATCCTTGTTTTATTTACCCGGTTTATCAGAAATATCCATTACAAAATATTGAAAAATGTACTTCTGACAAGTTCTTCATTACTTTTTAAATCCTGTTGCAATTTTGAGATGTAACATTTAAATGTTCATTACGATTGACATTTGTCCACCAGTTTGGTGTTTTTTTAAAAATGCAGAAATATCCATAGGAAAATTTAGAAGAAATTATTTCTTATAAACAACTTTTTGACTACTTTTTAAATGCTGTCGCAATTTTGGTGGTTAGATGCAGATGCAGTAACATTGATTGATTGATTGATATTTGTTCACCATTTGGTGTTTTGTAATATATAAATATATTGCTTATATAAAAAATGCAGAATTATCCAAAAAATTTAGAAAAACGTATTTCATATAAACAACTTTTTCATTACTTTTTAAATCCTGTCGCAATTTTGGTAGTTAGATGCATTAGCTATTAAAAGTTCATTACGATAGATATTTCTTCCAATGAGTTTGGTGTTTTTTAATATTACTATTACTAATGTTGGTAGTACAAGTTTCCCTAAAATTCCAATTTTAAAACTGTTCGAACCTTCAGAATTTCGAACCGTTCTAGAACCAGGATTTGGCCGGACATGCGCATTATTATCAGAACTACTAATTCTAGAACGGTTCCGGAACTGTTCAGAACTGGAGGTTCGAACAAACCTCATATCATTCCATCAATTGAGATGATGAATGTTGATGTGTTACCAATCGTTTTATTAAGAACTTTAATAAATAAATTCAATAACATATAATAAGTTCAGTTCAATATATCACAAAAACTGACAAATATCTCATTTGACAACTGTCTACCGTCAATCATTGATTGAAGTCGCTGACAGAAGGCATTTTCCAAGACTCCCTTTGACAAAAATTGTATCTGGAGATCGTATCGAACAACGTCGTTCTATGTTTGTGAGGGGAAGGGTTGGACAGAGTGGTAACATACGCCCCCCTTCTTGAAAGACGCTGATTCGTTTGGTGCTCCAGATACGTTGATGTCTTTAAGGGAAATGCCTTCTGTCTAACATTCTCAGCTGCGTCTGTCCTACTATTGGCTAATCCCGGGCTGGGGCTCCTCTGTAGGTCTGAGCTGGTTTGTGCGATGTTTTCATGTCACTATTTTGCTGCGTTAACTGGCTGAAATACTGCGTTTGAGCAGCATTCAGGGCAACAACTAAAGGTACTGGACTTGGTACTGGGCACATGACCTTGTTGCATCGCCATTTGGTTTCCCTTCTCAGATAAAGGCGACCTCGTCTGCTGAATGTCCGTTTGAATACTTGGCGTGAAGACCAAAGTATCGGCTAAGCTTCCCGTATATTCCTCCGTAGACCATTCGTCGATTGGTCCGTCATCCCAATTTTCCGTATGATTCGCCGTCGTATTCGCATCCCACGTAATCGAATTGTCCCATGTCTCCATTGACCTGCTGTTGAACGTATTCCTATTGTTCCGCGGTGGATAACTACTGCCAACTTCTAAGTTACGTTCGTTTTCCTGCTTTTCTCTACCTCTCCAGCTACGGCTATCGTTGTGTCTACCGTGAAGACGTGGTGGGCCGCCGCTTTTTTTTCGAGGCTTCTCTTTAACACCCGGATGAGATTGATCATTCCAGTCGTCCACAATACCAGATTGGGTCAACGAGGCATCTGTGTTCTCCGTTTTACTGCTGGACGCCTGACTACTTTTCTTTTTCTTAACAGTGATGTCCCACTGATCATCTAATAACATGTCAGTTGCTCTTTCCACGTCGTTGTCGCACTCGTGTAAGGCGAAACAAACATCTACCTCGCTTTTGTGTGTCCATTCCCTAACCTGACAAACCTTCTCCTTCATAACATTTGAATTTTCCGGTTTGGAACGGGCGTTGTCACCACCACCACCTCCAGTTGGTTTGTGGTCATTTGTGTGTTTTACTGAATCTGTTTTGTCATTTTTGTGTGATTTGTCGGCCTTATCCAAGCTTGGGGCCACCCGTCCAAGTTGGGCCCTATCGAAAAATACTGTTTGACGTTGCTGTTTGCCCAGGTGAAGGCAACCTCTTTGGTAATCAATTACGGCTTGATTCTCGTGGAGCCATGGGTGTCCCAAAATAATATCCGTTTGTAAGTTATCAACCAACAAAGCATTACATTGAAAATGGTATTCACCTGCGGAAGCCTTCAGGATTCCACTTCGATTCGTGGAGAAGGTGTGGTTATCCAATGCCATAGAGAATTCAACCCTCGGTGTGATGGTAATGGGCCCAGTGATCCATTTGGTTTTGATGAGATTACGGCTGGCAGCGCTGTCTACTCTGGCTAGGACGAAGCGGTCGCCTATTTTTAATCTTATGGATATGGTGTCCCCGGGCGATGCTGTGGTAATTAGGGCCGTTCCTGCATTGTCTGAGGGACGGCCCCTTCTCCTTCCCCCGAATTCCGGGCGACTGGTGTGTGTCGTGCCGCAAAACCTGCAGGCTGCTGGGGACAGTCCCTGTTGTAGTGATGACCAGGACAAAACCAGCACTTAGGTAACGACGTCGGACTAGCAACCCCTTTCTTAATTGATAATGATCGGTGGCTAGTCTGCGGTGTTATATCAGAGAAGTTCATGAAAATATTAGACCACTTTTCGACGGCTTCTTGTAGCTCTCTCATTGATGTTGGATTGGCTTGGGCGATCTGTATACAATATTGTTCAGTTAGCAGCATTGTTAAATGTTGCACCAACTCGTCTTCCGGCCATTGTGGATTAAGACGCTTACAAAGTCGTTTCTGCCTTGTGATAAATGTGGCAGGGTCTTCATTTGGTTTCTGCTTTATTTCACATGCTTTCTGCAGAGCCCTTCGTCTTAGTGGGCTCAAGAATTCTCGGCGAAAACGGTAAGCGAATTCTACTAACGTGTCGAATCCACCCGCATTTTTCTTTGCCCAGGCTAAGGCTTCGTCCACGAGAAACGGTTGCACCGCAACATCGACGTCTGTTGGTACCTCCAAGACGTGTCCGTCCAGATGAGTCAATAATCTGGTGAGGAAAACTTCTGGATCCTCTGTTAAATGGCCACCATATGGTCTTGGAGATGAAGTAGTTGTTTGGATTGGTTCACATGCATGATAACATACTTGATGATGGCAGTGGCCTACCTCCCTGATGGTTGACTGTCTAGAATTGTTAACGAACGCTTGGGCAATCGTTGGCTCAGGTACTGTTTCTGGTCCATCGTTGATGGGGGTTTCGAAGAAGGCTGTGGGAGCTGCATCTGCTTTATGTATGTCCGCAGATTTTGGCATTTCCTCATGTTCCACGTTGATGATGGTATCAGGATTGGCAATTTTGTTCTTCTCTATGGCCTGTATTCGCTCATTCATCAATTTCATTTCGTTAACGAGAATGGCCAACTGTATTTCTAGGTTAGAGGCTTGAGGTGATGATTGATGCTGTGAAGTTCCCAGATCTGGAACTTCCGATAGTTGATGCTGTGGAGTTCCCGGCTGTGGAACTACCAAGAAATCGCTGCTCTGGCGGTCCTTCCTGTTCCTTTTTCCTCCTGGCATCTTGATAGGTGCTAATGGGTCCTTGATCACTACGCGATCACAAAGCCACTAAGTTGGGCGCCAATATGTTACCAATCGTTTTATTAAGAACTTTAATAAATAAATTCAATAACATATAATAAGTTCAGTTCAATATATCACAAAAACTGACAAATATCTCATTTGACAACTGTCTACCGTCAATCATTGATTGAAGTCGCTGACAGAAGGCATTTTCCAAGACTCCCTTTGACAAAAATTGTATCTGGAGATCGTATCGAACAACGTCGTTCTATGTTTGTGAGGGGAAGGGTTGGACAGAGTGGTAACAGATGAACCCTGGTTCCAAATGGATGGGGCCCCGCCACATTCTACTAACGCTATCAGGAATTTTTTAAATAACTTATTTCAAAGACGGTGGATTGGTAGATTTGGTCCCATACTATGGCCTCCAAGATCAGCTGATTTATCTCCAAATGACTATTTTCTTTGGGGTTACCTAAAAAGTAAAATTTACAATAATGTACGAATACGCAACTTGAATGAACTAAAAGAGCGTATACCTACTGCATGTAATGGAATAAGGCCAGAATTTATTAGAAACACACTTCGTTGCTTTCAAGATCGCGTTGCTTATTGCCTTGAAAGACAAGGTGGACATTTCGAGAACTTGTTATGATATTAGACTTCACATTTAAGTTCGTTTAATTGTTATAATAAACTAATTATTTTGTTCCAAGTGATATTGTGCATTTTCTTTATTAAAAACATAACCTAATTCTTCTAAGCTTTATTTTGCTCTGTATCGCCCAGTGTTACCAATACAAGTATTATTACCGAATCAAATACTTTCGCGCTAAATTTTAACAGTTTCGTAATAAATGTAAAAGGTTTTATGTACGCTGCAAAGCTTAATTTTTCCGTACAAATAATTTATGGTAGAAGTAAGAGAAACGGATCCCCAGAATATTATTTTATTTGTATCAACGTTACGCGGCCAGTGGGAAATGGCGGGAAATCCTTAATGTGGCAATTATGATGTTGACGACGTGATATATTTCGAATTTTAAAATTGTAAGAAAAATTGTACAAAATTAGTTATTTACGATATAATTGTTAAAAGTGCTATTTTATTTTGCGAGTAAGATTTGCGACACGAGGGTGATTAGGAACTCGAGCAATTTAAAATAAGCAAAATAAAATAACATTTTAACACGTGTATCGTACAGTGTTTCTGCTACAAACTCAATATTTATTTTAAAATTTTAATAAAAAGTTTAACGAAAATTGACTGATAAAAATCTTATGACAGCTCACTGTTCCTGCTTGTCAAAATACGAGTGTATAACTGGTTGTCTACTATACAGTGACTATATCGTCAATGCATTGACAATTTTTTTTTTATCATTACACATAGGGAAAATGCTATGTGTAATGATAAAAAAAGAGCCCGGTATATGATTAGAAGCATAATTTGGTAAAGTATATTTAATTGTTATTTTTATGCCAACTTGAGAATATGAAAAATACTGAGATTTAGAATATACACGGTAATAATAAATATACCACAGGTTATATTAGTAAAGAAATTAATAAGAGAAAGGAAATTACAGGATATTTAGTGGAAGTTTGTATATGATATAATAAAAGAAATAAGTTTCATGTTTGTAGTTACTGAAAGTTAAACAAATAAGTCTTTATGACATATAATTGAGCTAGTTCAGGGCAATTAATTAAATATTGATATATATATATATATATATATATATATATATATATATATATATAAATAAAATATTTTTTCTTGGTTTGTTAGGCCATTGTTAATGAATAAAATTTAAGGGAACTAAAACAACATTCTCATCGACGTTTCGGTTTTATTATAACATCAAAACCTTTTTCCAGATAAATTAAAAATAAAAGTAATTGCCTATATACAATTTTTTTAAGGGAAAAAACACATTTCCCTAAGTCATGTTCTAACTACATTTTTGATAATTGTACAAATTAATTTATCTGATCGGCTAGTTTTATGAACTTATGTGATTTCACCAAGTGTAATACTTATGGTTTATAACATCGAACTGTTCGATGTTATAAACCATAAGTATTACACTTGGTGAAATCACATAAGTTCATAAAACTAGCCGATCAGATAAATTAATTTGTACAATTATCAAAAATGTAGTTAGAACATGACTTAGGGAAATGTGTTTTTTCCCTTAAAAAAATTGTATATAGGCAATTACTTTTATTTTTAATTTATCTGGAAAAAGGTTTTGATGTTATAATAAAACCGAAACGTCGATGAGAATGTTGTTTTAGTTCCCTTAAATTTTATTCATTAACAATGGCCTAACAAACCAAGAAAAAATATTTTATTTATATATATGCATTAAGGCCAAGAAAAAAACGTTTATTTTTAAATATTATATATATATATATAGAAACCAACTGTCGTATCCTTCTACTTATTTCAAATTGTACCCAGTCGTCGGTAATAGGATGTAAGAAGAAAAACAAACTCAAATTACAACGCTAACGTTTCGTACATTTAATCAATGCACTTTATCAAAGCTACAACATGATTAAAAACACATATAACACAGTCAGTAAAATTAAATTATATAACAGCTATTTATTTACCTTAGTAATTTATTGTAGAGATAAAAACATATGAAATGTAAATGATGTTTACGCTACTCACATAGTAATTTATATATGGTATTTAATACTTTATTCTCGGACATTATGTTATACTCGTTTATATGTTCTCAACAAACGAGACCTATAGATGATCACGGTCTCGTTTGTTGAGAACATATAAACGAGTATAACATAATGTCCGAGAATAAAGTATTAAATACCATATATAAATTACTATGTGAGTAGCGTAAACATCATTTACATTTCATATGTTTTTATCTCTACAATAAATTACTAAGGTAAATAAATAGCTGTTATATAATTTAATTTTACTGACTGTGTTATATGTGTTTTTAATCATGTTGTAGCTTTGATAAAGTGCATTGATTAAATGTACGAAACGTTAGCGTTGTAATTTGAGTTTGTTTTTCTTCTTACATCCTATTACCGACGACTGGGTACAATTTGATATATATATATATATATATATATATATATATACCCGTTTTCTGCCCAAAATGAGATCCAAACATTTCATAGACAACCCGGGGTCCACTTTAAGGAATCATTATTTTGGAAAAAGAATTATAGGAATAGCTATAGAAATCCATTTTTAATAAGGGCCTCAACAGAGGGGTAATGCTTTTTTTATTTTTGATATACGTCATGTATACTATACAAGAGAAGGTCTTATTACAAACGAGATCACAGATTGTATATGTATAAATATGTGGTATAAAATAAGATCCGCCAATGTTGCCAAGTTTATTGCATGCGCATTATGTTGAATTACTTTTTAAGTGTAAAAAAACCGGTTGTAAATTGATGCGTAGAGTGAGAAAACAGTATCCGCGCTAAGATGAGGGAAAGAGATACCGGTATGTGAGAAATCTCGACTGGGTTTATTTACATTTTAAATTCCTTCATAGTATTTGTAACTGAGATATATTTAATTTTGAAGAAAACATACCTAAATTTTACTATTACAGAAATGCCATATTGTGAATATATATGTATAATGTTATGTAGAGATAACATGAAATCAGTAAAATAATTGGTAAATTGAACTCTTAGGAAACTTTTTAATTATATAGTATAATTACTTACTCCAGTAACATTAAATACATATATACTATTAACTCTTAATATTACCTTGTTCATATTCATAAACGTTTATTATTTATAAAAAAAATATACTGTTAATTGTTAATAAAATTTCGAAAAATATTAATAAAGGTGGTATAAATACAATATACAGGGTCCACCTAGGACGTGGGTCTACGAGATATCTCCTGCACTAAATATGATAGAGTAAATATATGTACAGTTGCTTGAGGCTTTTTTCTCTGCTATATAAATATATTTTCAGCTATACAAGATGTTCAGTTTCCTCATAACAATAAAACACTTTAGATTTTTAAATGGTATACATTACTTCAAAATTGGATTTCACAGTCTATTTTAAATTTCTTTTATGTGCGAAAATATTCAAGTTTATCTACTCGTTTCAGAGTTGTTGCGACTTTACCTAATTTTTCCCCAGGTGTGATCCTTCAAAGAAATGTCAATGTTTGATGATTGTTACACACGTATTTAGAAGTGACAGATGATATAGGTACTTATGTTCGCTAAAGAAGTATAAATTACGGAATAATCAAAATCTTGTAAACTAACAACTTTGGGCATATCAAATTCTGCCCAAAAATTAAATGTTCTTTTTGATAATTGTGTTAAAACTAAAAAAATTATCCGAATTACAATTTCCTAAAGAAAAAAATGATTTATAGTAAACACTCAGTTCATTATAACTAATGGATGATTAGTTTTAAATACGTGTGTAACTACCATGGCAGATTGTTGAACCTATATTTAAATTTGCTTGTTTGTATGTTATTTGTTAATGAAGCATTGAAAGAAGATTACAATTGTGGAAAAATTAGGAAAATTGTAATAACTCTAAAATCAGTGGATGACTTTGAACACACGTTCATGCAGTATCAATTTAAAATAATGTGATATATATGATTTTACAATAATATATAAAGTATTCTATTTACAAAGAATATAGTTGACAATATTTTTAGATTGTTGTGAAAGGAGCAACAGAAACGAGCAACTTTGGTTTATACACATTAAGGGCCGGTTTTTCAAACTCCGATTAAAATACCTGGTTAACCAATCATTCATTTATTAAGTCTAATAATTAATTATCTCTAACTGTAGATTTTTAATGCTAGGATATACATCGGCTATCTAAACAGTGTTTAAGGATGTATTGTACAAAGTTTGCAACATATTTGCTAGTGCATTTGGTCTAAATTAGTATATTTTGTTCTAATAATATTGGCGTCATTTTCTACATCTGAATTTGTTATTTTATTTTTTTAAAGATTATATTCTATATAATTAGAAATTTAATTTTGGTAAACAAATGTAGTTATATCTTTTGTGAATACAGCATCTGAGAATTTCTGTGTGATTACTTACTGTTATTGAGAAATACAAAAATATTGTGGAAAATGGAAAGACTAATAAAATATACGTACATATACAGGCTGATTCGTTTTAAATTTAGCGAAGTTGTCAAATCCTGTGTTTGTTATGAATCCGTAAAGAAAATGGACATGTGACAAATGACGTTCGTATTAAAAAAAAACGCAAAAACTCGATTTTGTTATTTTACCTCTAGCACCTACATTTGGCCTTGGAAAAAATAAAAACACACACTTATGGCCACTTTTAAACCTCTATCCAGTGGTGTACACGAAATTTTTGTGTAACGTTTCGTTTCTTTCTGGCCATCATCAAATATCTAATTTCTTATAAGCGCTATATTGGATTTAGACACCTTCAGAAAGAGTTTTTTTTTCTAATTCAACCATGTACTACATGTTGAAAGTTATTGATATTATGCTTTAATTGAAAGACTAAATTTTAAGATTAAATTAGGCAAGAGAAACGAGATATGTTAAGTACTTTTTATTCTTCGAACCGAAATTCAACAGTAGCGAGTACAATATATTTACAATTGTATCTAGAATGACCACAGCCTCATCGTACCATCTTTCTAGATCTTGATAGAAATTTGGTCGAGAATGGATCGTTTACTAAGCCGCGTAATGTTCATGTCAACAGGAATTCGAATGAAAATCGACAGGATATTTTACAAATGGTAAATTTAAGGCGTGTTTTTGCAAACTGCATGTTAACCTTGTATTTTTAGATAAATAATATTCCATCAATTTCTACACGCGTAGTGGCGTCAGAATTCAATTTGTCCCAGTCTAGAGTTTGGAGAACTTTACATCAAAGTAGGTTTAAACCATACAAGATCCATTAGTCACACTTTACTACCTGGAGATAATTTAAGAAGACTCGAATACTGTAATTGGTTAATGGGAAGAATAGAAAATGACCAACATTTTTAAGCAATATTATCTCGTCAGATGAAACTAAATTTCCATCTCTGGAATGTTCAACAGAAATACGGAGCACTATTGGGCAGTACAAAATCCCCGACAAAACAGGGGAAGGAGACCACAACATCGTTTTGGAATAAACGTTTAGATGGGTATTTTGGTAAATCGTCTCCTAGGACCAGTTATGTATGAAGAACATTTAAATGGAGAATGATATTTAAACCTTTACGTACGCATACGTATGTGACTACCTTGACAACAATATCCAATTAAATCAATTACAACATTTATGGTGGCAACAAGACGTCACACCGGCACATAATGCGGCAGTTGCTAGGAATTACTTGAATCAAGAGTTTCCGAACCGTTTGACTGGAAATAGAGGAGTTGTTGAATGGCCTGCGACATCACCTGATTTAAATACGCTAGATTATATGTTAACAATAATATTTATAAAGTAGATGACAAAACATTGAAGAATTACAAGACATACTTCAGAATGCCTTCGATGCAGTTTTTAGAACAACCATACAAAGGGCAGTTCAAAATGCCAGAAAGCGTGCCCAACTGTGCATTAATGAAGATGGCCAGATAATTGAACATTTACTGTAATTGTTTATGGTTTACTTTTCTATGTATTTTTATTAATGTTTTTGTTACTATTATTTCTTCTTTACAAATGAAGTGTAAAAATTATTTAAATACATATGTATTTATCATTTTTAATTTAATGTATGTTAAATTTGCAAAAACACGCCTTAAATTTACCTTTTGTAAAATATCCTGTCGATTTTTATTCTAATTCCTGTTGACATGAACATTACGCGGCTTAGTAAACTATCCAGAAAAATGGCACGGTGAGGCTGTTGTCGTTCTGGATACAATTATAAATATCTTGTACTCGCTATTGTTGAATTTTGGTTCGAAGAATAAAAAATACTTAACATATCTCGTTTCTCTTCGTTGGTGAATGACATTTTTGTATTACTAATGAACGATAAATGAAAAGTTTGACGGACTGAAATTTCATGGCTACCTAATTTAAGTTTAAAATTTATTCTTTCATTTAAAGCGTAATATCAACTTCTGTCAACATATAGTACATGGTTGAAATTAGAAAAAAAAAACTTTCTGAATCCAGTATGGGGACTATAAGAAATTAAATTAGTTGATAATGGCCATAAAAAAACAAAAAGTCATATAAAAAATTCGAGTACACCATTGGATAGCGGTTTAAAAGTGGCCATAAGAATGTGTTTTTATTTTTCTCTACAAGGCCAAATGCATTTTTTTCTTTAAAAACGAACGTCATTCGTCACAGGTCAATTTTCTTTACGGATTTATAACAAACTTAAAATTTAACAACTACGCCAAATTTAAACCTATACTCTATATCCAATTATAAACCAGATCCTCATGGTGAGGGTCAAAAATAAATCAGCCTGTATACATACGAAATTAACAGTTACCCAAAAAATGTGAAACATATGACACAATCATAAGAGTAGGAATAATAAATTACCCTTTTATATGAAAATATACCGTGGCCAGTCTTAGATTCTATGCTAATTTCGAAGAAAAACAACGGTTATTGTTAATTTTAATTAGATTTTTGTTTCAAGCGTTCTACAATTCCTTTTGCAAATTTAACAAGTGCACCTTCTTTGATACTCTTTATTCTGAAGTTTATCTTATTATTATAAAATATGTTACTCAATTAACCAACATAATTTGAAATAGGTATTGCAGGTACAATCACTTCATAAATATATGTCGTACAATTATAAGCATTACCTATCACAAACACAATATTCTGCCCAGACACATTTGCAAAATATTCATAAAGAATATATGAATTAATATCTTGGGATAACTTTTTTTTTCGAAAAGAATACGCTATTATATTAATACGAAATATCCATTTTTAAATAGAACACCCAATATAGGAACTACTTTATTAAATTTTATAGTACAAAACAAACTGTCAAAAGACACATTGTTTGGATCCCAAACAATGAGTTAGTCATCCGTATGACCTTGAGCAGATGTTGCCAGACTGAACGGATCGCGTCTTCGCCTAATATATCAACTGCAAATAATCTAGTAGGGCGCCCTCTATCACTGACATGATTGAACTACGAATGTATATCGCGTGATAAAATGCGTAAAATTGAGGTCAAACATAAATTTTAAATTTTGATATTACCGACCATACTAGTTCGTATGGTGACGATATACACGCGAAACAAATCCAGATCCGATTTCGGATCTCGCTTTGAAAAAAGGATCTCCACTTGGATATGAAATGCTTAAAAATGATCTCCTTTTGACCGAAAACAAGTCTATATATATATATATATATATATATATATATATACATATACCACCACCTATTACAATATATTAAATCATTTAAAATTGATAAATCCTGTATTTTGAACATTATCAGAACAAAATCGTCACAATTCCAATTGACACGATTCGAAAGCATGTGATTCTACAGGCTTCCCGCGTTTTTTATAATATCGTTACCAATCGGTTTAAGTTGTGAAACTTCAAAAAGCTTATTTTACTAAAATTATATGTAAGAAATACATAAGAAAAACATAAAGTTGAAATAAAATTATTTCAACTTTATGTATTTCTTACGTTCACACGTAAGGAATACATAAACATAACATAAGCTGACATAAGCACTACGGCCGCTGTGGATAGGTGCACTGGTTTCTCATAAGTTTAACTTTACGCGTTACGTTTATGTTACGTTCAGCTTATGTCTTATGTCCATTGTGAACAATGACTAACGTTTCACTTGTGAACTTATTTATGGGTAAGATATGCACAGCTCCTTTATAAGAAGACTTTAAATTTGCAATCTGGTAGCTAATGCTTCATTATTGCCAAATTTTCTTTTTAATGTCTCATTCATTAATAATAGAACAACTTTATCATCTGGGAATAACAAGCTAGACAGTAGGTCTTCCGTGTTTTCTTCAAATTGTGGGTTACACTTACATTTATTTCATTCTTTCCGAACTGTAGACTAGCTTGGCACTTTCAAGCTTCTTTGACAGTTTTAAAAATCTAAAAGCATTTGGAAGATTTGATTGTAATTTGGTACACAACACTTGAACGGCATTTTAAAACGATCTTCCAACAAGAATCAAGAACAAAAACAATTTATTTAAGAAATAAAGAGCGATACCGTACTATAATATCATGTAATATTATAATTAGCCGGCGTATTTGTAGTGACGTCACACGTGTGTATTTCATCTGCTGTCAGGTTTTGTTGTAAAGTTTCCATATCTGACGTGAGAATATGTAAGAAAGAGTTCCCTTCAGTATATGGATTGCAACACCCTCAAAACAGGATTCAGGTATTACAGCAGCAACTCAGCAAAAGCTGCAAAATATGTGTTTCTTAATTTGAGAAAGAAGTTATAAATCTAATGAAAAGAAAGCACTTACGGATTGATTTTAAAACGATCAACACTGGCAAAAGAAGTTCGAAGAAATTATCATTAACCGGATAATTTAATATTAAAATATACAGAACTTGTTAAACTGAACGAAAAAAAAATTGAAGAATTCGTTCCTACTACATACCAGAAATAAGTCACAGTTTCCACAACACAATAGGCGCAAAAGAAATTGATCCGCAACATGACAGTTTTCCTAATTACAACTGGACGCGATTTTGTTCTTGGCGATGATTTTAATTGACTGTCATTTTATGAACTTCATCATTCGTTTTTTGTTAAACTTTTTTTGTAACAAAAAAGCAAGCAACAAATTTTTGCAAATTAAAGCATTTAAAGATGTGCTTTTTACTAAGAATCTTGGTCAGTGTAAATCTATTTCAATTTTCCTTTTTTTTTTATAGTGTCTCACGACAACTAAGGTTTGATTTGGCAAAATTAAAATAACTCTTGATTATCAAGTGTGGCATACAGACTCTCTACGCTAGGGTCTTCAATTAAGGTGTGTTCCAAATTCACATGAGTCATACTGATAATCAAATTACTTCAAATGTATATTTTTTATATGTCTTTCTAAATTATGTTTCTTGTTTGTTTCAAATCCACACTTGTCACATTTATAATCAAACTGCTTCAAATGTTTATCTTTTATATGTACTTCAAAATTACCTTTATGGTTTGTTCCATAATCACATGAGTCACATTTATAATCAAATCGCTTCTCATGGTTAGTTTTTATATGTTTTCCTATATAACTTTTGTTGTTTGTTCTATATTGACAAGAGTCACATTTATAATCAAATACCATCAAGTGTTTGCTTTTTATATGTCTTTCTAAATGACATTTTTTATTTGTTCCAAATTCACAAGAGTCACATTTATAATCAAATTGTTTCAAATGGTTAGTATTTATATGTTTTCCTATATAACTTTTGTTGTTTGTTCTATATTGACAAGAGTCACATTTATAATCAAATACCATCAAGTGTTTGCTTTTTATATGTCTTTCTAAATGACATTTTGTATTTGTTCCAAATTCACAAGAGTCGCATTTATAATCAAACTGTTTCAAATGGTTAGTTTTTATATGACTTTCTAAATGACTTTTTTGGTTTGTTCCAAATTGACAAGAATCACATTTATAATCAAATCGCTTCAAATGGTTAGTTTTTATATGTGTTTGTAAATTACTTTTGCGGTTTGTTCTATATTCACAAGAGTCACATTTATAATCAAGTCGCTTCAAATGGTTAGTTTTTATATGTGTTTCTAAATCACTTTTGCGGTTTGTTCTATATTCACAAAAGTCACAATTATAATCAAATCGCTTCAAATGGTTACTTTTTATATGTCTTTCTAAATCACTTTTGCGGTTTGTTCTATATTCACAAGAGTCACAATTATAATCAAATCGCTTCAAATGTTTACTTTTTATATGTCTTTCTAAATTCCTTTTTTGTTTTGTTCCATATTCACAAGAGTCACATTTATGATTATATTGCTTCAAATGTTTAATTTTTATATGTTTTATTAACACATTTTTACGGTTTGTTTCAAATTCACAAAAGTCACATTTCTTCGGATGTTTGGCTTTTATATGTCGTTTTAAATGACTTTCAATGTTTGTTCCATATTCACAAGAATCACATTTATAATTAAATCGCTTCAAATGGTTAGTTTTTATATGTCTTTCTAAATCACTTTTGCGGTTTGTTCTATATTCACAAGAGTCACAATTATAATCAAATCGCTTCAAATGTTTACTTTTTATATGTATTTCTAAACGACTTTTGTTGTTTGTTCTATATTCACAAGAGTCACAATTATAATCAAATTGCTTCAAATGTTTACTTTTTATATGTCTTTTTAAATTACTTGTGTTGTTTGTTCGATATTCACAAGAGTCACATTTATAGCTAAATTGCTTCAAATGTTTAGTGTTTACATGTTGTCCTAAAGCTCGTTTGTATTTTGTTCGAAACACACACAGCGAACACTTAAATATTTTCACTGGATCTCGTGAGCTGGATTGTTCTACTTCTATATTTGTAATGCTATAATCAGTCTTAGAATGTTCTTGGTCGTCCTTTCCTCCAACACAAGCGTGTGTATTTTTCACGTGCAGCCTAAGGAATCCTTTAGTCTTGAAACGTCTGCTACATATCCCACATTTATACATTTTAAATTTGTAATGGTGGTTGTTGGTGTGCTCCTTGAGATCTGCTTGGTACTTCGTCCTGTACTTGCACTGCATACACTTATAGATTGGAGGGAAACATCTCTTGCGTCCCTTCAATGCTGTTGACGCTTGTTTGACCGATGGTGTCGGTAGAGTGTACATTCTGAAAATAAATAAATATTTCTAATCTATCAGGCTAAACATCAATTTAAGGGTGGCATTAATACAAAAGTTATTCTCACCACTGTTTTTGATATGAATACTTTATTTGAACCCTTACCACTTTACACTATGTCAAGTATGGCTCCACGTCATATTTCTTTCAATGTTGAGCTACAGTCAACTTTATAGTTTGCAATACATAAATACTGAAATTGTCATGGTAATACGTAAAAAAATAAATAATTAAGGAGTGAGTACAAACGGTTAAGTAATAATAATAATAATAAAATTCATTAATTCTTGTGGCCACATAACTGGCACAGAACATGAGAATGTAATACAAATATAAATATAGCAATACTTTCATTAAGATCCTGCAGTCTGGCTTATGAATATTGGAATCTGACGAAGCCCCCTCGTAAAGTTTCTATATTTGCCAAGTATAGTAGCCAACAACCATCATATTCAGTCATGATGTTGCTTATATCCATTAATATGGTTATTTCTACAAGAAAATAAAACTAAAATGCAAACATTTTGCTACCCTCTTGCCATAAGGAGAAGCAAGTATGGCAAGTTATTCACTAAAACGACGATCGAAAAAGGCACACCCAACCCTATTGGATACTTGATGATCCTCCTGAGGATGCTCTTACCTGAGAGGAAGAAAACGAAGTTTCAAGGTATTCAGCAACATTCAGCAATAAAATATCCACACGATTCATTAACAAATATTTTGACGACCAAGAAAAAACAAGAATCGGCCATAACAGAATGAGGTTTTGCTGATTCTGTTAAGCGAAAAATTCCATAAAATATTTGGTAATAATCTTTAAAAGCACATTGTATAAATATGCAATATGATTTGATTATACCGCGCCCAGTTAACACCTAATTTATTACTGTTATTGACATTTGACTGCCTTGACGTTTATTTTGTCTATTCCATATTTTTTACAGTCGAAAGCAAAAAAAAGTAGACAAGAAATCTCGTACTTTGTAAACCTGGCTTTATTTACTTGTCATGTCTATGGCAAATCAAATAATTATCAAAACGTCTTCTATCTGATTAATACAAATCAAAATAATAATTAAAAAAACATCATGATGAAATAATGCTTTAATATCTGGTTATAGACCAGTTTTTGTTTAAAACTTCTTGCAATCTATTTGGAATAGAGTTATAAAGGTTGGTACAAATATTTTGATTTACATTCTTCCATGCTGTGTGAACTATTTCTACCAGTTCTTGTCTATTTTAAGGTCTTTGATTTAATTTCTTTGTTTCTTTGATCATCAGACACATTTTCGATAATATTTAAATCAGGACTTCTTGGCGGAAAATCCAACACGTTGATGTTATTTTCTCTGAACCATGTTTTCACTCTGTCCGATGGATGGGGCAGTTATCCTGTTGAATTATAAAATTGCAATTTGGAAAAAATAGCTCCACTGAAGGCAACATCACATTACATACTTAGAATGTTGATATAAGTCTCTGAATTTAAGTTTCCCTCTATTTCCCATAACATATTATTTCCTTTCCACAATTTCACGTATTTTGAAACCGTTCATTTATGGAAGGCATTTTGATAATAGTTTAATATCAACTGTAAGGTTGTCAATTTTGATAGATAACCAAATTTTGACAAGTAACTTTGAAGTCGCTATCACACTAATCATTTTGAGAAAGTCTATAACAGAAACCTGTACTTTTGTCTACTTTTTTTTTGCTTTCGACTGTAAATTATTCTAACACTACACATATTCAGTCGTTTCATTTAATGTGTGCTACATATTTACTAAAATATATTCTGGAAGTTACGGAGTGTACAAACAGGAACTATATCTAGTGTCTTCAATAGAAAAACATGTATGTTGTGGTCATTTAATTCTTACCGTTCAGAATTCTCAGAAAATGAAAACTGATTATTCAAAATGTAGTATAAGGAAAATTCTTGCTAAATAGCCATTATTTTGCATTTTTAATATTTGTAGATATGCAAACAGAACTTTTTTAAATTCAATTTAAAAGACTGGCGGACTGAAGTGAAGCAGCATTGGTACACTTTATCTGGACACTAGTATTAACAATAAGTCTCAACATCTGAGCTCTAAGATACTTGACAGCTGATTTAGTACAATTTTAACGAGGATATCAGAAAGGAAGTGGGTTTATTGTGAATATTTCTACACTATCAATTTTAGTTATGTAATTAGACTGCAACCTATTGGATAAATAAAGACGCTATAATTATAATTAAAATGCTGTAATTATTACCAATAATGCACCTTGCTATCATCGTAAAATTGAAATGTGCCAACTAGAAAGTGATTTAGGAAACTGTAATAGTGCCAAAGTGGAAAAAGTACATCAAACATAAAAACAAAAATACGAATTGAATGAGTTCAGAGAATATTACATTTTTAACCAGTGTTGATTGGAAATATTCTATAATTCTTTAGATATATGTATGTACTATCGGTAACATAAAAAACTAGGACAAATATTATTTCAGATAGCCATGAATTTTGCTAATTGTGCTAATGTCATTCAGGCTTTTGGCACTTCTGTCACACAAAATAATATGAGGTTAGGTAATTTAATTTTTAATGTCAGAAAATACAATTAACAAAAGCATAGAATAATAAAATAACAATTAGTCATTCCTTCGTTTTTGTCGGTAACACTCTATAAACGACGAGGCATGGAAGATAATAAAAGGTCTTATTAAATTTTGGTCTTGTTTTCGTGTATTCCATGTACCCTCAATTTGTTCTTCTGCGGTTACCGGCTGACGATTTCTTTCTGATTTTTTATCATACAACCCCAAACATTTTCGAACGGGTTTCGAATAGAACTATGTGCAGACCATGGCATTAGTTCAATATTCTTATCTTGGAACCACGTGGTTACATTCCGTGCAAAGTGTATAGGACAGTTGTCGCTGTCGTTGTTTTTCGAGAAGTAATTATTTTTGCCTTATCAATCAAATTGACTTTCGGCATGACTAATGACAGCTTCAAACAATATCGTTTTAACTGACAGCTATTGATATCCGTCGGTTTTACACAGCCAAAACAAAGTTGTCCTAGTTTTTTGTGTTAGCGATAGTACGAATATCAGTTTACATTAATATTTGAGTATACTGTATAGTCGCGGCAAAAAGTTTTGTCGAGTCGTAAGACCAGCTATACGGAAGGTATCACTAGTCAACTCTAGTAAATTCTAACACGAAATAAAGAGGGATTATATTAAATTTTTATAATACGCAAGTTTGAGTAAATATACTTAACTGCTTCGTAAAAGAAAATAGAATGTGGCACATAGAAGTAAATATATTTCAAATATTCTTCATTTATGATTTATCGCACGATAACATTGATTTGTCAACATTACAAAGAAATCTTTTTGCTGTTCTACAAATGTGTTGGGCTTTCCAATTTATTTTATTTTTCAAGGGCGAGAATGAATGCTTTATTAAGATCTTGGTTTTATAGAATTTGTAATTATTTATATTGATGATATTTACGAGTATGTATCTGTCATTAATTTCTTTCTGTAATATACATTCTATTTATTTTAAAATAGATAGAAAAAAAAATAAGGCTTTTTCATTATAATTTAATTCAAAATTCTTGATTGTATTACTATATCTGCATTCTAAAACTTTTTTTACCTGAGTCATGTTTGTCTAATATGTTATTTACCTTGGTATTTACAGCGCAATTGCTAGGGGTGTTTAAATTTTGGAATATTATTTAAATCAAGATTTTTTATAGCCCATATATCAAATACTTTTTTTTAATAGTTCAGCCACCTCTCTAAAGATCAATTATATCACCATTCCTTGCTTTATTAGTATGGTAATTTCTCTACATCTTTAAAACTACATATGTTAAAACGTCGAGGATAAGTGTGATATTGCTCTTATTTTACATTTTAAAATATTTTCCTTTAAATATATTGTGTTTAAAAGATTCTTTGTGTAATTTATTGTTTGCTTATTTATTGCTTTATTATGCTATACCCTGTCTCAGAATAAGAAGGAGTGATTCAAATATCCCGCCAAAACATGGAACACATAGCTTAAAATTTAGTAGACAATTTGATATGACATCATGATAATTGAGGTTAGAAGAACTGTATTAATTCTAACTAAGGATTTAGCTGTTTTTGTGTGTTTCATTTTCTACTTTCGTTAAAATAGATGGATGTGCCGCTTTTCATTCTACCAATCGAAGCAGCAATACGAGTGCACGGCAATTGGAAACATTCTCTTAACATTCAAATCTGTTCATTCTAGTTTTGAAAAAAAAATTAGAAGAATCTGTGGATAAAGATATAGGCCCAATTTACAAATGAAAGCATAGACTTTGTTCTGAGCGTTTTGAGGAGGATTGCCGTTATAAATATATAATTACTGCACATTTCAGTGAATGTGCTATATCAACATGAAAATTGTGAATCAAGTCTATTTATTATTAAATATTTGTATCAGAGAGCAAGAATGAATCAAACCTTTTATCTTTTATCAAAACGTCCTTAAGAACTTGCAGAAAAGGTTTTGTTTATTAGTTTCTATTTTAAATATCAATAAAGAACTTACAGATAAATCATTCGCATTACTGCGACAAACCTTGAAGAGGTAACTTCAAGCAACTAGTCTTGGAAATTTGAATCTTACATACGACAGTAATAAATAGAAAAATTTACATCGGCTGAAGTTGTTTACACGAACTGCAAAGGTAATTACATATACCTACACATTACTAATTATTATTCCCTATTAAAATTTATTTATTATGAAAATATATAAAGTATAACAAATAATTATTTCTACTATATATTGGAAATTAACAATAATTTAGTGTTCACATCATGTTAAAAAGATTAAAAATTTACATGGTCGGCACAATTTTTCCAAATACTTATTGTAACATTTGTAATTGCTTTTGTCAAACGTTCTCATATAAGTGATATTCTGAAAGGGGATTTTTTTAAGCAACTTCATCTTATGTATCAATTCAGATCCTATATGAAGTATTCTTAATTGCCTATCTTTATCGGTATGGCTATTTAATCCTACAGGTTTTCAACAAAGCTTGTCGTGCACTCATTATACTTGTGTCAATCCAAACTTTTTCCCATATTCTCCACCTGATATTTTCACCTTTTTCTATTAGTACAGGATTCTTTACGTTTGATAAATATTTCTGAAATATAACATGTATATGAACATGTGGTAATATAATTAGTATTTAATTAACACTTACTTGAAATTAATGAGTCAATTCTAGAATATGTGTGAGTTGTCCACTTCATTTATGGTATGAACTCATCTATAGTTATTTTTGCAATGATATTAATTGTTGAATGTTTGATTTTTCCACTGACGTACAGTATTTTTGACAGATTCATCAAATTCAAAGTTTCAAATGCATGATCACTTGTTCCTTAGGTCTTAAATCGTCTGATCAACGCATTACTCATGTTGTACATAAAAGTATGGATTTTATTTAATAACACAATAAAGTATAATAAACCAAAGTAAAAATGTAAGATTCTAGGTTATGGCTTGGCTATAAACAAAAAATGACGTTTTGTCAAACTTATTTTCCCATTTTAAACTTGCCTACGCAAGAACCAATGAAATACTTTAAAAACATACGCCATTTTGGCGCGATATTTGAATCACTCCTTCTTATTCTGAGACAAGGTATAGTGTATTTTATTTTTGACGAAATTCAATATATTATACTAGCCTGTATTTTAGATAGGGTATTAGCTAGTTAATTACCACTTTATTTATTTTAAAAAAATGTATGATTTTAAATTTTACAATGAGTTTAAACAAAATTTTAAATATAATTCTGCGTTGTACAATATTTATTTTTACTCACTATAAATAATAGTTTGAAGTTGTACAATAATTATTTTTCCTCACTGTATCAAATTATTAAGAATATGATTGTACCTACATTCAGAATATTTGAACGAATTAAGAGGGAAATATGCATGTAGGTACAGAAAATTGGTTATGTTTATTATTTTTTCTTTCCGGCTTATATTTATTTAAATATAATTAATAGCTCAGTTTAATTTTATTTATGAGACTCCATGAAGCATTGTCAGGGTGAGTTCTTATAGTGTAGAAGATTACCTTCGTATACAAGGAAAAGAGTGTTAAATTATAAATAAAAGTATATTGAAAACAAATACATGAACCTATAAATTACAGGGTTTTCCGATTGCTTTTCACCATTTCTCAATTATGTTTCATCATTTATCAATTGAGTTTCACATCTGTCAGTTATTTATCAAATGTCTTTCCCTTTTATCAAAACACTTTCACTTTATATCAATTGACTTTCCCATAATTAATGAAACAGTACATAGGTTTACTTAAGCATATATTTAACACAAAATACATAACACAGGATATGAAAATATATAAATGATTTTATGTAATAAAAATTAGGAGAGAATTTCTCTACTTTGTAAACAGTCTGCGAGGTACGTTTCCATGTGTTGTACGTAATTAAGGCAATTCGCAGGGCTAATATGTGTGGATGATGTGTGAACAGACTCGTACAATTCATCCTCATTTCTTGGCGCTGATCTTCTAATGTAGTTCTTCCATTGACTAAATAACTCCTCTATTGGATTTAGAAATGGACTGTACGGAGGAATAAATACGCAGTGATGGCCATGATTTTCTATGAGGTTTACAATTTCAACACTTCTATGAAACGATACGTTATCCATTAGAAAATATGCCCCGATTATATCATCATTATGCAAGTGATTAATTAAAGTTATCAAATATTCAGAAAAATGATTGACATTGTATGGTACATCTTGTATTTGAAATAAGTACAAAGAATTGCAATTCATTGCGGCAGCAATAGAGTGATTTCGACCTCTTACTTGCGCTTTTGTAACATGTGCTGGCGTATTTCTAACTGATCTGCCGGACGATACTCTAGAGAAAACTTGTACTCCAAATTCATCAATGAAAAATATCTTTTCTCGTTCATGCATGATCCTATTGTATTGTATTGCAAAGTTAAAGCGGCTTTGAATCACTTCCGGGGTGTTCCTTCTTTCTGGCACGCACGTCACCCTTTTCATAGAATAATGAAATTCTTTCAATGCCCTGTTAACAGTTGATATAGAAATTTGTATGCCTGGCCACTGGTTCAAGCATTTCTGTTTTATTGAGCTAAGTGTTAAAGTAGTCTTCGTCAATCCAGTCACAAATAATTTCTTTTTGCTGTGGAGTTAATACTTGCCTTCTGTGGCCAGCCGATTGTTTGTTGATTTGCCCAGTTCGTAAATTTTTCCCATAAATCTTTCTAATCGTATTTGGTTTAACATTGAACTGTCTCCCTATATCAACAGAAGATAATCCGCGATGCATGGCATTAATAATTAAGCCGCGAACTTCGTTGCTAATTTTACTATTCTGTCTTCTTTCGCGGTTCTGCATACTTAACTAGTACTACAGTGACTGACAGTGACTTTCAATTGACATATCGGGAATTTATTTTGACAAATGGGGAAACTACTTGATAAAAGGTGAAAGGTATTTGACAAACGTGAATGTGATTTGATAAATAGTGAAATACAATTGAGAAATGGTGAAAAGCAATCGGAAAACCCTGTAAGGTTAGAATCAATCAATTTATAAACAAAACTGTTATTGTGATGCTACCATGAACTATTCCAATTCAGCAATAAATGAAATTGAATAAACACAACGGTATGTATACATACAATTTGTTTCAATTAACTAAAATCTAAGTTTAGGAAAAATTAAAATTAATCTGAAAAATTCTTTTATATCTATATGTGTATACAACTTTAGACACAATTTTAAATATTTAACTTATGATGACTCTTAACATAGAATAACTCTTACAAATAAATTATATTCTTTGACTAAATTATTTATACAGGGTTAGTAAAAAGTCCCGGAACGGTCGAATAACTTTGTTATTTGAAAATTATGATTTCTGAAATTTGGTATGGGGGTATAGTTAATATAAATGCATTTTATGCAATACAGTTAATATTTTTTTCACTTCCGGTTTAATCGGCAATACGTCCAACTTTTTTTTTTAAATGAAACGCCCAGATTTTTTTAACACTTTTGAATGCAAAATAAAAAACTACGTTCAGGAAGTATTAAGATGTTTATTTTTATTCACAAGAAAACAGTTAAAAAATTAAAAAAGTAATACAGAAAAATCAAGATACCTGTCTATTCAGGTTGCGATTACAATAATTGTTCAAAATGCTCTCCATTTACAATTTGACAAAAATGTGAACGGTCAGTAAAATTTCTTATTGAATTTTGTATTTGTTCTGGAGTGATGCGATTGGCTTCTTGAACTATTCTCTCTTCCAATTGTTCAAGATTATGGGGACGATTTTTGTACACTTGACATTTCAAGTGACCCCAAAAGAAAAAATCTAATGGCGAGAGATCTGGCGAACGTGCTGGCCATTCGATTGCTCCTCTACGTCCGATCCAACGTCCCGGAAAAATTCATTCAAATAATCGCGGCCATTATGGGCAAAATGGGGGGGGAGCTCCATCTAGTTGAAACCAAAAATGTGCATTAGGGTGATCAGTGATCACCTATGTTTGCATTTGGAAAGAGGGCCGCAAGTGCTCGAACAACCTCATTTCGCAATAAATTTAAGTAGACGTTGCCAGTTAAATTTCCTCTTATAAAAAATGGTCCTATGATGTTGTTTCCAACAAGACCAGCCCAGACATTCACCTTTTGAGGACGCTGTGTATGGACTTCTTCAATCCAATGCGGGTTTTCAATTGACCAGTAGCGACAATTATGTCTGTTCACAGTGCCGTTGAGACAAAACGTTGCCTCATCTGAAAAAATGATGTGATCTAAAACATTAGGCTGCTGCTCGATCAATTCCGTCATTGTTTCGCAAAATTGTAGTCTACGATCTGGATCATCTTCAGTTAACTCATTGACGGGATACATTTTATAGGCTTTCATTCTTGCTGATTTAAGAATATTATGAGCAGATTTTTGAGAGATCTCATGAATTTGACCTAATTCTGTTGTGGACACGTGATGATTTTCTTCCACTGTAAGTAACACATTCAAACTAGTTTCTTCATCTGTTGCTGTTAATGGACGTCCCCTTCTAGGTAAATCCTTCACCTGACGAAAGACTTCAAACTTTTGCATTGTTCGGCATACCGTACTTTTACTAATGTGACGATCCGGATAAACAGTATTAAACAAAATACGAACCTCTTCAAAAGAACGTTGACGATCACCGTGCCCACGCATCATTAATATCTCAATTCGTTCTGATTCAGTAAGTTTTACTGCCATTTTCAAATGTGTCAATGTCTAAAATAAGTAAATTTATAGCGATGCAAAAGTTAAAACGCTTTTAAAATTGTCAAATGTGACGGCAAAAAGAATGCAAACACTAAACAACAACTTTTTTCAAAGGTACCTTGATTTTTCTGTATTAGGACACTTTTTTAATTTTTTAACTGTTTTCTTGTGAATAAAAATAAACATCTTAATACTTCCTGAAAGTAGTTTTTTATTTTGCATTCAAAAGTGTTAAACAAATCTGGGCGTTCCATTTAAAAAAAAAAGTTGGACGTATAAACCGGAAGTGAAAAAAATATTAACTGTTTTGCATAAAATGCATTTATATTAACTATACCCCCATACCAAATTTCAGAAATCATAATTTTCAAATAACAAAGTTATTCGACCATTCCGGGACTTTTTACTAACGCTGTATGTATAATTATATGGTAATTATAGTTTCTAATTTCTGATTATTTTAAATCAACTTTAATAAAATTTTAAGTACTTAACTTGATTTTTTATTAATACTTTGTGGGATTGTTTTACTGTAATATATCTTCGAAAATCTTATCTGGATTCTTCTATTTCCGGGATAATGCTCTTCGTCCTGGATACTGTGTCTTTGGAACGAAATTCATCCAATGAACTGCTTATCCGTTGAATTATACGTTGAACTTCTTCTTAATTCAGGTATTATTTAATTTAGCACTTTAATTCACTATTAATTGGTTTGTATTGTTACTTGTACATCAGAATACAGATTAATCTACGAAAACTTTATAATGGTACATTTCTTCACTATTTTTGTATGATGTTATGGTTGAAATCGTAATAAAAGATCGGCATTCACAGGTATTTAATATATTTCTTTTAATGATAAACTTTTTAACTTAATTTCTGAGAGCGTCTCTTAACTGTGAAAAATTATTTAATAATCCCATTTGTTTTTTCTTTTCTTGTCCACTAATGGATAAGTTGATTTAATTTTTTAAATATTTGACTTGTATAATAAGTTGTCTAACTTTGAGTAATTAAATAGATTGTTTTCTAATATCATTTAAATGTTATAATTATTCAATTTTCCCTTAATTCTTGGGACTTTATTAGCTTCTGAATTTTATTAATAATTTCTTAGACATTTAAATATCCTATTTAAGACTGAGTTACTCTATATTAATTTGTGTATTTTAAGTTGCCTAGTTTCGAATTACTATAAAATTAGGTATGTAAATATTGATACTTTCTTTCCTTATATACATGATTTTAGTATATAAATATCGTTATATTTTATCTGAAGCGTAAACAAAAATATTACAATTTCCATTTATGGTTTATTAAAATTTAGTGGGAAATATTATCGGATTACTAGAGTTGACCAGTGATACCTTCCATATAGCTGGTCGTAAGACCCGACAAAACTTTTTGCCGCGAGTATACAACAAACCATTCTTTTTGGATTATTGACGATATTTTGAGGTTAGCAGAAACATTTTCAACAATGTAACTCGAAGTTAGATGCCTTGGCATCCAGTTGGCCATGTAAAAAAAATAGTTTATTAAATAGATAAGGTGAAACTAACACTAAAAATTAACACTCCAATTTCAATTAAACATATACGGGCCTCCAAACGTAAAGAACAAAAACGTAACAATTTAACACCTATTGTTTTCATACTTTGTCCAGCATGTTTTACCAATTATAATACTGTATGCAATCTGTCCATTCATTCACAACTGTGACCTGAAAGTATACATGTAGAATGTTTTCCATATAGCATCAAGGTGGCAGATAATTCAAATTCAAAATTTTAATTTCAAACTTCATCAATAACAAAACCTTTAATCGTACATCAAAAAAAACATTCACGGTGGTTGATATGGTAAAAGCATGTAATAAAGTCATTCTCCGTTTTCAAACTCATTTCATTGATTATGTCACCTGCATTTCTAGTAAGAAACCGAGTTGGAAGAAAACTATTGTAACTAGGAACAGATTTATTCAGCTATTCGTACATAAAACATTAGCAGATGTTAGATGTAAGGAAATGTGTCATGTCATAAAGCAAAAAAACAAGTTCACTTATTTATTAATAATAATGATAAAATTTCATATTATAATTTCGCAACTATTTTGGGAGCACAGTAGCTTCAAAATATATCTTATATCACTGAATCATATTTAAAACCTGTGAACTGACATTAGATACAGTAGTCTTTAGAATATGTTAGTTTTATCTATTGCAGAAATTCAAACGTGACAACAAATCCTGAGCATTTATAGCCTGAACACATTAAATACTACAGAGATATAACTAATAATAATAATGAAGGAGCTTCAACACCAGAATAACTGAGGTATTTAAATTATTCACTCTCCTAATTATTTTAGTTCAAAGTGTAAAATAGTAAACTGCTTGGTAAGAAAAGCTTCATTTCTGTCACTCTCTTCTCTTGTACAAAGAGATCATTTTGAACTGTCCTGGGTTGGCCATAAAAAAGGTCCCAGTATTATCAAAAACTATACTCCATTCAGTCTAAGAATGGAGCTTGGGAAAGAGAGGGCTCTAAATAAACGTTTGTGATTGTTTGAAATCGAGTGTGCATTTACACCGGAAAAATAATCGCAGTTAGCTAGTTCTGTCAAAAATTTGTTTACTGACAGTTTTGTTCAAAGAGTTTGTCGTTTTCCGTATTTTACATAGTTATTTGACATGTTTGTGAACCTTCGCAAACGCTACGAATACTGCTTGACACTGAACGGAGGGCATCTTGAACATCAGTTTTATCGGGAACGTCGTCGTGAATAATGTTTGTAACGCTATATAATGAAAAGTAAATACATAAATAATAAATAATAAACGTTTCATAATTTCAGTACTGTTTATTTTGCCGCATACCGTAGTAAATACTTGTTAATAACAATTAGAAATATAGATTTTTGTTTACGTATTCAGTGTTTCATGTTTTGTGAAATAAAAGTACTTGTACATGTTTATAAGAGATTTTTTTAAAAAAGATATGAAATAATACCCTCCTTATTGCTATATGGTCTGTCATATTAAAAATACAATTTTATCAGATACAGTCGAAAGCAAAAAATTAGGTGTGGCCACCACACGACTTTCTTATACGTATGAAAGTGTTACTTCCGGTCCGAATTTTGAAATTTCATTTATACAAAAAATATTCCAAATCCAACTCTAAATACTTTTATACTCTTCATAAATATATATAGAATGCATAATTTACGACATATTGGCAAAAAATCGCTATTCGATAAGAGTAAAAGTGGTACTTCCGGTCTAAATTTTGAAATTGTTTTTATACAAAAGATATTTAAAAGTATGTTCTAAATACTTTTATACTCGGAATGTACCTGCCTAGAAAGCATGACTTGCGAGATATTCGCAAAAAACTGATTTTCGATAAGATTAAAAGACCTACTTCCGGTAGGAATTTCGAAAAACTTTATTAAAACAATTTTTCTCAAATTTAATTTTGAGTACATTTGAATTCTTTATAAATTTGTTTAAACTTAGTAATTGACGAAATATTTGCAAAATTCGATTTTTTCACTGAAGTAAACTACTACTTCCGGTCTGCCGATTTTGCTCAAAATCTAATCAGTTCTCAAGAGGGAGATTATATTCGTAAATACAAAATTTGGAATTGATATCTACAGCGGTTTGACCGCTATCGTGGTCACACACACACAGACACACACACACACAGAGAGAGAGAGACACAGGCATTTTTTAAAAAACACTTTTTTGGTATCAGGGGACCTCAAAACGTGGACATCTGCAAAAATCTCGAGGTCGAAAATTTTCATCATCACAATACTTCCTTATACTACGTATAAGAAAGTAAAAAAAGTAGACAAAAATACAGATTTCTGTCATAGACTTTCTCAAAATGATTAGTGTAATAGCGTCTTCAAAGTTACTTGTCAATATTTGGTTATCTTTCAAAATTGACAACAATTAAACATATTTGAGTTACGGTTTCAAAAAGAAATAATATAAATAAAAGCACAGCTAATTATTAAAATATGGTGAGATCAGAATATAATTTGTAGAATTTCTGGTTCTGACCACAAAAGAAATAGTTCACCCAGCATGAGAAAATCAAAATCAAAATAATTGTACCAACGTTTATAACTCTATTCCAAATAGATTGTAAGAAGTTTTAATCAAAAACGGCTCTATAACCAGACTGAATAGATGTTTTCTTTATGATGTCTTTTAATTAGTATTTTGATTCATATTAATCAGGTAGAAGATATGTTTTGATAATTATTTGATATTCCATAGAATAATGACTTGACACTAATGACAAGTAAATAAAGCCAGGTTTACAAAGTACAATATCTCTTGCCTACTTTTTTTGCTTTCGACTGTACATTTACTTTTGTGGATTTAATGAATTTCCATTCATTTTAATATAAATACTTCTTCTGCGGTATTTTTAATACATGATCTTCACATTGCAGTTCATTATTTGCTGTGTTTGTATACAAATTCATTATAGCTGCGACAATCTACAACAATAAAATTAGATATTGTAAATAAGATAATAATTGAAATATCTGCTAATGGAAATAGTATCTAAAATTTATTGGATTTTAACATGAAATATTGCCGTTTACACCTTTTACTCACATATTGATAATGATACCTACATTCTTGAATGTTGTAAAATGTAAGCGTTCTATTTATATGTAGACACAACGTGTTATTCAATATTTTCCTTATATTTTAATATTTTTTGTGTGAGCGATATTCTGTTTTGGAAAACTTATCAAATACTGATTAGCTGTTTGCCTTTTCATGTTTGTTAGTATGGTTCACGATACACTTATACCGGTATGCTCACTTTAGCTGTCAACGACGTCATTGCGGAGCAAGTCAGATTGACAGTTCTCATATCAGCTGCATTTTGACACAGTTTTAAGTTGTTTTGTCGTTCTTTTAAAATTATATTCCATTTAATATGCCTGGTTGTGTTGTATACGGTTGTCCTGAATGCAATCGAAGAGGTAGAGATAGTCAAAATAAATATTACAGGTTTCCCAACGAAGGGACGATACAAAATGTGTGGTTAAATGCGTGTAAAGGCAGGATTTAATAAATTTGAAGAATGGTATTTCTTGAAATCTAATTTTATCATTGTTCATAATAAAAAAATCAACTTATTTTAGCATTTATCATTCCGTTAATTTTAAGCAATCATGTTTTCATACATCACTCCAATTATTGCAATTTTCCAGTAAATCATACAGAGATTTAATTCTGATGCAGTTCCCAGATTGAAAGAAAAGACAGTTTGAAGCAATAAACACTGAGTTGAAAATCTCTAAAAAGCAAGAAATAGATGCTTTGATGAAACATATACAGATATGGTTGAAGTACTTAAGAGTAAAATATGTGAAACATCGACATAGACTGATTTTGAAGCTTTTAAAGGTCCGATGCTTACTGATCACCTATGAAAGTGAATTATTCGATTTAATACCTTTTCCAAGACTGTCACACTAAGAGCAACACATTTGTACATCTGCAAACATTCATACAGTATTTTGAGGTATTCTATACATCGTATACGTAGTTTTTTTGCTTATTAAGAATTTTTAATTTATTGTCAACTATTTCAGGTTGCTTTTCGTTAACGCAAGGGTATAGTGAGAATAGTATTTGGATTTCAATTTGCTACAGAAGAATTGTATAGCTTTTTCTTTAATAGTTTTTAAAACATTGACTCGAACTGAATTGAAATAAACGACTTAAACTATGAAAGTTGTCTTTTATATTAACTACCATAATTAGAATTCGTACCTTCTACAAACATTTATGCATAACCTCCTTGGTATCTTTCTCAAGCAACATATAATACATTATCTGCATTTTATAAACATTTGTATTCTGTTCATATACAGTGTCTTTATCAAATACAAAAACAATCTTATAAAATCTCTTCAAATTAAAATTTTTGTTATGCATGATAATAATAAAAGTTAAGTTTGACAATTTTATTTTAATTTAATATTAGGTAAAATTTTGAAATACATGACTACTACAAATGTTTAATCTAGAATCAAGATTAATTTACAGTTTGAAGTTAGTTTTATGCTCTTGTACTTCAGTGGGTAATTTATAATTATTGAAAACATACTTGTAAAATATGTATATTAAACATAATTACTCCAGCCAAGTTGTATTTGCTTCATTCAAATGTTGGTTTATCTTCTCTCCCATTACCCGAGACCCTTCTATTAAAAGTGATGTGGCTGTACATTACCAATATCAAATACTTCAGATCTATGCGATTCACTAAATATGATTTACATGTGTGCAAAAGAAAATATTATATGCTTCAAAATATACTTATGTTAAATAAATATCTATATTTACATTTTGGAAATGATTTTATTCAGTAAATGAAACATTTATCAATACCTCAATTACAATTTTCAGTTTATATTTACACAGATCATTAATGCACAGCCTCTCGATAGCACAGTCTAACAATGAACTCACTAAATAAACTGTTTTGCATCGAGTATTGAAAATGTAATTCAAACACATACAAAACAAAGTTAAAACATCTTAAGTAGTTATGACTGCATGCAAAAATAGCACTTTGCCTGAGTACTTCAATAATTGCTTATATTATTAATTTGTTGTAATACCATTTTTCAAATTCATTAAATCCTGCCTTTTACACGCAATTTACCATACATTTCGTACCGTTTCTTCCTTGGGAAACCTGTAATATTTAATGTGGATATCTCTACTTTTTCGACTGTAATTACGGCACCCGTATACAGCACAACCTGGCATATTAAATAGAGTATTATTTAAAAAAAACGATAAAACAACTTCAAACTGCGTCAAAATGTAGCCCATATGAGAACTGTCAATCTGACTTGCTCCGCAATGACGTCATTGACAGCTAAAGTGAGCATACCGGTATAAGTGTATCGTGGTATGGTTATCATTTTAAAAGCAATATAAGCCTTACTTAAATAAATGTCAATAAACACATAAAAGTCAAAATATAATGATATTATATACAATGTATATCCCTGCTATCCATCTGACAGTAAACATATGATTTATTTGTTTTCAAAATACAAAATTCATCGTGTGTAAACTGTGCTCATATTGTAGCGCCATCTACTCCATTCTTAGACTGAATGGAGTATAGGAAATATTTACTTCCATGAATTGCCCATACTAAATTTACATGTCAAATGTCAAAATCATAACGTATTGAAATGTCTTGTACTTTTTAGCTGTATTTTTGGTATTTTAATTGTTTTATTATCGCTTTTCTGTCTTTTTCAAGACAATACCTGGTATACCATGCCTTTTACGACACAACAGGATATTTTTATTGTAATGTCGCACTTTCGCAGTGGAACATTGCGAGATGGATTATGGACATATTCATTGGAATCGTATTTTCAGCAATTAGTAACAGAATACGGAAATCTGGAAATAAACTTGGACACATTCACTCGTCATCGCAATAGAGTGATTGAAAGTTTAAGGAGACGGAAAGTGTTTGTAAACGTAAACCCGAAAAAACACCAACAGTTTTAACTGAAGATATTGTCGCAGACATTAGGCAGCGAATGGAAGTTAGTCCCACAAAATCTGTACGAAAGTTGTCTACTCAAGCTGGTAAAAAGATCTAATTAACTTAAATGTAATTTGTTATGCAGCATTTATGTATTTAAATTGTAGGTATTTCCTATGGAAGTGCTCATAAGGCACTGAAAACAAACTTACATATTGCAGTGACCTTGAGTTTCTTGGTAAATTGTAAATAAGCATAATCAAGATCACTTCTAGATTTAATTTAATTAATTATTATTTTATTTATTTCATCATGATGTGTATATAGATATTCATTAAGTCAATCTTTTGGCAAATTTAATTTTTATTTAAGTAAAATGATATAAGAATGCTATCGTAATTTTATTCAAGAAGCGTTAGCGCAAGAAAATATTATGACCGAATACGTTCAATGAATCAGCACGGGCGAAACAATGTTCCCTGCGAGACACTATTTACAAACACGAACGTAAACAAGTCGACACCGAGATGAATGTTTGTTTACATTTTTAAATAAATAATACATCACTTTACCGATAGGTGCAGCACTATAGAAATGCAATTGAAGAGGTGGAATCGGCATCGTGCCGAAGATAACCGTACGTTTTTGTGAAGAAAAATATGCATATAAGTCGGGACATGATGAGAAAACGGGAGAGGCTGGTGCAAACCGCTTCCTAAACTAATCTTCTAGAAACAGGTGGGAACCGTTTCTTAAAGACACAAATGTTATATTAACTTAGAAGTTTATTCGTGAATTGGAACATAGAATAATTTTCTGAAATAATAAAAATTAGGGTCCGTAATATTATATAGATTAAACGTTATTCTAACATAGAAATTTGTTCACGCATTGGAACTTATAATATTTTCGTAATAATTTTATTGTACTTATAAATTTTTAAGACCGAAGTGGGACTTAGAATATTTTTATGAATTAGATATCAGTTTTAATTCGGGAGTTTGGTTTACATTGGGACTTGTAATTATTTTTCGGAAACAATTATTTATGTTCGGAACAGTTTTATTTAATTAAAACTTTGATTTTCTTTTATTTTTCTAGAATGTTTTATTTTTATCTGTAGGGTCATTACACCGTGTGTTGTGGTAAAACATTTTAGTATTTGTAACGATAAAATTAAATAGCCTAATAATGATTTTTTTAAATTAAATATAACATTCTACATTTTAATTAAATTTTCTTTATTATTTATTTACAAGAATAGAAGATTCATAGTTTAATAATTTTTGTTTTACGTACATGTAGGATAATTAGACTGTGACAAAATTCTTAAATATATACTAGAGATGGATGAATTTGAGAGGTTGTACGAAGAGTTAAGGTGATTTAATAATGTTTATTATTAGTGTATAAATATGGTGTTGTAAAAATTTTTTTTCGTGGGTGGTGTTTTGTATTGGAATCCTAGAACGAGGTAAAATTTAATTTTTTTTTACATATATTTTCTTTATATTAATCATACTTTATCGTGTTTGTGTATTTGATATTGACGTGTTGGGTAATAGATCAGGGATGTGTGCAATGAATTAAGTAGATGTTTAATTTATAGCATGGAGCCTTGGTGAATCCTTAAAGCACGAATTGGTCTTGGTGGTACTGTTTTGGGAGCGAGCAAAGGCGCCAAGCAGAACTAATCAGGGCTGAGTCAATTAGTTGAATGCACAGATATTTTTGAATTAAATTCAAAATTATATATACAGAGTGGTTGGTTTTTCATTGTACAGCCTATATCAGCTTTATTATCAAAAATTCAAAAAAATTTTAGAGGAAAATGTTTTTTATCTCGAAATGGTCTATCATATTGCATCATTAGTAATCTTTCATAGCCTACTGATCTTTAGCAGCGATAATCAACTTTAATTTCTTAAATGGAACACCCTGTATATTTTCTATAAAAATGAATCCTTATTAAATTCTGTTTATTATGATACGTCACAAGTTGGCATATGTGTAGCAATTGTCTACGGAAACGAAATAATAAGAAAAAGTATGGAAAACTAAAATTTGCTATTTCTATTATAAATAAAAAAAAATTAAATACTAAATAGTAAGTAATGTGTCTTATAATAATTGTTGAAATTGTCCACCATTACATTCTAAACATTTGTCCGCTCGCGTAATTATGTTTCTCCTTGCGTTTTGCATCATTGCAGGTGTAATTAGCAAGCAAGCTGTGGTAATTTTATTCTTCAGTTCTTGAAGATTTTGAGGAGTATTATAAACTTGGTTTTTCAAAAAGCCTATACAAAAAAATCAAGAATTGATAAATCAGGCGATCTGGCAGGCCACAAAATTGGTACTCGGTTGCCGATCCAGTTTTGACCAAATTCATTTTGTAGATAATTTGTTACTGCAGCTCCATTATGAGGTGGGGCGCCGTCGTGTTGGAACCATAAGTTTCGTCTTAAAGCTAATGGGAGATTGTCCATGTAGTCTTGAAATTCATTTTGTAAAAATAATAAATATCGGTTCTGAGTCAATGTTCCATCGTAAAAATATGGCCCCAAAATTTCATTGCCGACTATCCCTACCCATACATTAATTGAAAATCGCACTTGCACACGAGCTTCAACAATTACGCGAGGGTTTACATCGTCCCAGTAATGTGTATTCTTTTTATTAAAAATTTCATTTCTGTGAAAATTAGATTCGTCTGTCCAAATGATATTACTTAAATAATATCTTCCCACATTCACGAGCCATTCACAAAATATTATTCTGTTGTTGGTATCATTAGCATGTAATGTTTGGACAAAATTTAATTTAAAAGGCTTTAGTTTGTGCAATTTTAAAACATTCATAATTTCGTGTCTTGGAATATTCAAAACAAACGCTGCTTGTCTTGTAGAAGTTCTTGGATTTGCTCTAAAGTAAGCTAAAATAACAACTTCATTACCGTAGTTGTTTCCTCGTCCATTTTGAATATTATTTATACGCCTTGAAAAGGTGCCAGTTAACCGCAGAGAATTTTCTGAATTTTGTAAAGTATTTACGTGAGGTTGTCTTCTGTCAGGATATAAATTTTAATACAAGATAGCAGCCTGACGTTTATTGTTGTTTGATCTGTGAAAATAGCACAGCATATCAACTTTTTCACTGTTTGTGAAGCCCACGTTCATTTTACTTTCTTATACGTAGTATAAGGAAGTATTGTGATGATGAAAATTTTCGACCTCGAGATTTTTGCAGATGTCCACGTTTTGAAGTCCCCTGATACCAAAAAAGTGGTTTTTAAAAAATGTCTGTGTGTCTGTCTGTGTGTGTGTCTGTGTGTGTGTGTGTGTGTGACCACGATAGCGGTCAAACCGCTGTAGATATCAATTCCAAATTTTGTATTTACGTGTATAATCTCCCTCTTGAGATCTGATTAGTTTTTCAGTAAAATCGGTAGACCGGAAGTAGCAGTTTACTTCAGCGAAAAAATCGAATTTTGACAATATTTCGTCAACTATTAAGTTTAAACAAATTATTAAGGAATTCATATATACTTAAAATTGAAATTGAAAATAATTTTATTTAAAAAGTTTTTCGAAATTCCTACCGGAAGTAGGTCTTTTACTCTTATCGAAAATCAGTTTTTTGCGAATATCTCGCAAGTCATGCTTTTTAGGCAGGTACATTACGAGTATAAAAGTATTTAGAACATACTTTTCAATATCTTTTGTATAAAAAAAATTTCAAAATTCGGACCGGAAGTAACAGTTTTACTCTTACCGAATAGCGATTTTTTGCAAATATGTCGTAAATTATGCATTCTATGTATATTTATTGAGAGTACAAAAGTATTTAGAGTTGGATTTGCAATATTTTTTGTATACATGAAATTTCAAAATTCGGACAGGAAGTAGCACTTTTACTCTTAGCGAGTAGCACTTTTTTTCGAATATCTTGCAAAGTATGCATTCTATAGAGATTTATTAAGAGAATGAAAGTACTTAGAATAGGATTTTGAATAAGTTTTGTATAGAAAAATTCTTGAAATTGTATAGTTTGAAACGCTCATACGTATAAGAAAGTCGTGTGGTGGCCACACCTCATTTTTTCTTATACAAAGCACTAACGTTTTCTTAGTTAAATAAGAACCGCAATACCTTTGTCACTATTAAACACTTCTAACTGACTTATGTCAAATATTTACAGGTGTAAACAACAGAATATCACAGTCGACTACTATAATTTCAAAATAACAAAACACTTATACTTTGTTATATCACTATATTAATCCAAATGTGTGACCGCGGTTTCGACCAACATGGCCATTAACGAACACTGTACTACAAATGACACACAAAATGTATGCTAAAAATTTGGCGTTAGGCGGTAATTATAAAGTAGGGGGGATACAAGGAATAATATACAATACATTGTAATAACTATTAGTTAATTATAGGGAAAACCAGAAATTAGAAATTTGGCGACAATAAAATGATAATTATAGGGAAAACCAGAAAATAGAAATTTGACCACAGTAAAATGGTAAAATGAAATAACCTAAGTACATCAGGTAAACAGAGGTGTTATATCAAATCAGTCTGATCGTTAAGCAATATAATATCTGAATTGCGGGAGGATTTGAATATTTCTAGAGCCTCTAAGAGGTTTAATTTCCTACCCTTCTCGGCGAAATGTAAGATTTTTACGAAACGAACTATAATTTCGTTTTTCCTATTATTAGGCATAATTTAAAGGCAGCTCCCTACTTGTTATACATCGTTATAAAGAGAAATGTATTTAGAATCATATCCCGCAAAAATATACAGGGTGTTCCATTTAAGAAATTAAAGTTGATTATCGTTGCTAAAGATCAGTAGGCTATGAAAGATTACTAATGATGTAATATGATAGACCATTTCGAGATAAAAAACATTTTCCTCTAAAATTTTTTTGAATTTTTGATAATAAAGCTGATATAGGGTGTACAATGAAAAACCAACCACTCTGTATATGCCTTAAGGGGTGAGCACATAGTGGCGTACGTTAGGGTTGTGTTCAACGAGTTGAAAAGCATACTCGTAGGATGGAACTTTGGGGTACCCACCAGTGTGGATTTGCTTTCTGATGGTACTGTCTTGGGAGCGAGCAAAGGCGCCAGACAGAACTAATTAGGGCAGAGCCATTACCTTAATGTTTATATACTTGCAAACGATAGGCTACATATTTTTTTTGTAATTAATTTATATTCCAGTACAACTCACAACATACAATAAAATATTTTGTTTAAAATATTGATTGTTTACATGTATCTTTTATTTATATGTCGCAAGCCAACGTGGGGCCATGTTACATTCACATTTCAAATATGTATATTTGCAATTTATCAGCAATTTCACACTTCTAAATTATATATATATATATGGCACCCAACGTAGTAATTATATTTATTTTTAAAAATATAAATTTGTATTCGATGTTATTCTTTTATTAATTATAATTTGTTTATTGTTTTGACTATTTGATCATAACATGCATAATTTTATGTAATATTTAAGATATTTAATTTTGTAAATATACTTGTATAATTTTTAAGAAATTCTTTAATATCCTTAATAAATCATATCATAAGGTGTATTTTGCATTTTATTTTCTTTATCTGACCTGGAAATAACTGAAGGACATTCATTTTTATTGGAGAGTTTATTTATATTTTCTGCCCCTGAGAAAATTTTTCTTTAATAATTTTAAACTGAGCTAGTTAAATGTAAAATTGCCTAACCTACTATTACGCAGAAAATTTATTGAATCTTGGTCTAGCATAAGGCCTTGCACTAAGATGCTTGATTCTGCTGTTACTTACTGATTGAATAATTTAAATTATTTTATATAAATCTCAATTGGCAAGAGTCACAGCAATATGTACCCATATAAAGTTTCTGTACTACAACATTTACGGCCGAATCACTTTGAACAACGATTGAATTATTGCAACTGGTTTAATGAAATACTACATGAAGAAGACTTGAATCGCACTTTCTTTTTCAGATGAAGCTTGGATCCATTTGTCGGGGTATATCAACTCTCAAAATTACCGTACCTGGTCCACAGAGAATCCACATGTCTTTGTTGAAAATACTCTCCATCCTATCAAAGTTGGTATTTGGATTGCAAATGTCGAAGAGACGGATTATTGGACCAATTTTTTTCCATGATACAATTAACGCAGTACGATACCAAGAACAAATATTGGAACACTTCATTAACAGTCTTCACAAAGATGAATTGACCTTAGGGTACTTCCAACAAGATGGGTTAACTGCACATACTGCACAACAAACTATTAATTATTTGCAAGGATACTATGGTGACCGATTGATTAGTCGAAATAGATGGCCAGCCAATTCTCCTGATTTAACTCAACTGGACTTTTTTCTCTTTGGCCATCTAAAAATAAAGTGTTTCGGAATAGATTGCATAATCTCGATGAACTTGAAGGGGCAATTAGAATAGAATTACAAAATATCACACCAGAAACGTTCCAGAATGTGTTCAATAATATGAGAAGACATGTCAATCTATGCATTGAGAATAATGGTGGACATTTCGAACAACTTTTGTAAAATTATTCATTTTGTGAAATAATTATGGAATTATGTTTTACACTAATAAAATTGTAACGTATTTATTATTGTTTATGATAAAAAAATAAAGTGCAATTACTATATTTCTACAAAAATTCTTTCATATAATTCAACTTAAAACTAACCCTATTTCATTGACATTTATCACAGGAAAATTTTAAGTAGTAAACCTAACCACAAAAATAAATGAAAAAGGCTTCCCAATTACGCTCGTGTTCCCAAATTAAAATCAGTATGGTAAGTTCAGGACAGTTCAAAATGATCACGTTGTATAATCATATAAGGAGCAATCGTACCTGGCATTCCTCTTGTAGCAGAAGGCCATATGGTCTGCCAAATATTCCTTCAGATCCAAGAGGATTTTGCAAAATTGGCACTGCGTGAGTTCTGAAATGAAGTAAAAAACACACCCATTATAATTACAATAGAAAAATCAATATACATGAACATCAAAATGCGATATCTACAATACCTTCAATTGAGAAGCTTCCAGTTTTACCCTCAACACAAATAGTTTTATGTTTGGCTAAATGCGATTTTGAGCTGAACCCAAGGCAGCAAAACGTGCAGGCAAATATGTCCTTGGTGGTTTGCTTCGTAGTGGTATCAAAATCCAGTCTGACAACTTTATTCAGGTTGTTTCCATATTCCTCACCAAAGTGCACCAATAATTCTTCACCGGCTTGGATTTGGCGAGTGCTTTGATAATATATATTATCTTCAGATTGAAAGACACTCAAGTTTTGTTCAAAAGTATTCCTGGCAGGATTAACATACTGCATCCAATTCAAATGCTTCGATTTAGTTTTGTCCAAAACAAATTTCTCACTTTTCATTTCCCAGGGACATTCTGTTGTGGTGAGTCCAGTGAAAGGACCAAATTTTACACCTTCAGGAATAATTCTTAAAGCGTATATTCCGATTTGTCCCAAACAATCTTGAATTTCTAGAATATCATTTGGGATATCTTTTCGTGCTCCCTTATCTGCATTATTTAAAGCATATTTGTTTAAAATGTGGACAAGCATTCTACATTCAATGCAATAGTCTATGTAATATGCTTCACAATCTTCACAGTCTGTTGGCCAAATATATACAGATTATGAATCATAGTATTTACTACTACCTGGTGATTTTTTTAAATAAATACAGAGCGATGAAACTTATATTTATACTGCTCTCAAAATAACCACATAATATACAACATAGAATGCCAAAGATGTAATATACATTTACATACATAAAGTACGTCAAGTTATATTAAGAAAACAATGTTCATAAATATGATTATGATAAAAAAATTTAATCTATCTCAAAGAACAGCAATAATTGACAGTGATGCACACAAATCATATTAAAATACAAGTAAAACACAATATATAATAATATGTATGCACATATGTGTAAATAGAAGGCATACATTGTGCAGAATACAAAAATTTAGGTTTCATGTAAGCATGTGAGTAGAAGTTATAAATTTTTCATCGTAAAGAAAACATATTTCAAAGCTTAAAACCCTGACAATGAAACCAACACTTTTCGAATCTGTAGAACGTCAGCTTTCTATTTACATATTATTCAATGTTTTGCTTGTATTTTTATATTATTTGTCTAAGCGTCATTTTATAGCTTAGCTTTACAGACATTTAGTGATATTTACTTACAAAGTAGTCCATTATCAAATTTAATTTTGATATCATGAGCATTGATCCCTCCTCCTATTTTAACGTGTTCATTTTGTTCTTCAGTTACTTCACTTGAAGGCAATTCTATTTTAATATTGTCCAAACATGTGGATTCGTCATACTGCTTTATTTTGCCAAAGCGTAAGGGGCCTTGTAATTCAGCATTATCTGTAGCAATAGCAGTTTCAGAAATATACACTTTATCCTCTACAAAACTATCTTCTTCACACTGTTCTTCCTTTACACTAAATGTATTTGCCGAAAACATAGCGTCATACATATCAACATGATCAGCCATTTTTTGTGATTTGTGGTATATTTAAGGGGAGTCTCTAGTCGCCACTTCCGATGCAAAGAAAATATTTGCGCGCCAATTTTAAAATCTATTGGGCAGTCAGATACATATATTACATGAAAAAATTTTGATTATAAATTAAATACATAGGGAAACAGATGTATCATTTTGTTTTGGATAAAAACGACAGGTTTTTATAATGAAAATAAATTTATTCAAAATGTAAACATTATTATTATTAGGTTATTACTAGGGGGCGGACACGAGCGGTTGATGACTCATCGCCCATGGGCGCACTATTGAAATGTTGTATTTTTAAAGAGGTTTTAATTTTATTTATATAATTGGATAACAAGTGGATGGTGATCTATAAAATACAAAATACCTTATTATTTGTTCATTTTCTCTTCTGTAAGACTTGATCTTTTTTAATTAAGTACATCCTTGTAGATAGAAAACGTCCTTTCTACATCGCAACTGGTTATAGGTGCGTACTGGAAATATTCTTTTATTTCAGCGTATTTAGCATACACAACTGCCGCAATGTTATTAAATCTGGATTTCTATTAAAAACTGCGTCCAACTTTTGCCGGAGGTCACATCCGAAGTCATTTGGAATTATTAATAGCCACATCTAATGTGGTTAATCCATTTTTTAATTTGAGATTCGATTTTCAAAATATGTGATTACTTTAGGCAAATTTCCAAAGTGTTCCTGAAGGAATAACAACTGACTTTTTAAATTTGGGATTTGTGTTAGTTCCTTGCACTCAGAAATACTTCGAGCATCGTCATTTAAACATGTAACGAAATTTTGTTAACTACCAAAATGATATGCATAAAAACTATTTCTGTGTATGTTTTAGCAAATCTAAGTGACGAACGTGCGATATTTTGGCATTCTGTAACGATATTTTACAGACTTTGTAATAAATTTCGGAATCACTGACAATTCATTTTCATATCAGAAAAAGTAACATAAACAACGTTCTAGATCTAAATAAATGATAACTAAAAATTTACGCGTATCTTATTGAAACTAAATAACAGTAAGTATATACATATTTACATTATTTCTTTTGCGAAATATAAGGTAAATATAATAAATTTTAAAAACCCCTCAGGCTATCTACGCCGATGTAGAAAGAATTTTACTCATAAATTCCTTATTTTGTGGCCATTTTTTGTTGTCCTTTTCAAGTAAACAACAGATGTTGCAGTTCACCATATGAATTAGTGCTAGCATGAATGGTGATTCTTGGAAGGGTTCCCTGACTGATCAGCTGTTTGACTTTTCAAATATGTTAATGCTATAGTTTCTCTAGTTTCTAATTTGTTATTTATGCGTGTTGTGCACAATTATAAATCATCTATAACTGAACAAGTTTTATTAAGGACATTATTGTCTAAAAGGTACAGATAAGGAAATAATAAATAAAATATGTACTTACCGAGTCGATTTTGCAGGTTGCACACTGGCGGTGGGAAAAGTGAATGAAAATCTTTCCAAGTTGCAGACTGAATAAAATGAAAAGTGCTAAATTGCAATATTTAAGTGAATTACAGTTACTCTGTATTTGTAGTAGGGATGGGCAAACCGGAATTGTTTCAAAAACCGAGTGCTCACTACCCGGGAGATCTTAATAATTGGAATATCGCTGTAATAATTGTCACGCGCATCATCACCCTGTATGCATTGCAAATGGCAGAGCCCAGATAATGATATAGGATTATCTTTATATGGTAGAAAGCACGAAACAATCGACTTTCGTCATCAAAATCCATGATGTAACAGTTGTAGTATGTCAATGTTAGTATTGTGATCGACGAATAAAATTTACGATTTCTGAAGTTTACTTTGAGGTTATATTGACATCAAATTTACCGAATTATCTGAATGTAAATTAAGGACTTTTTGTTAAAAATAAAGTATTCTGTGAGTATAATGAAATAAAACTACATCTTGAATACACCATTTCATTTAATAAAATAGTAAAAATAAAAAACAAAACTCTTCGTACTTTTATTCTGTGTAATTATTTCTTAATACTTAAACAATGGTTATATAATATGTATATTTTAGGAAGCAAGCTCTTTTAATAATTCTTCATTATTTAAAATATCTTCTTAAACCTGACTTTAATTTATATTAATGTCGTACTTTACAATTAACTTGTATCAAAGTATGTTACAGCAACACAAATTAACTCGTCACTTATTCAAATTTGTAATAAATTATTACTAATAACACTCTTCAACTTAGAACATAACAAATCCAACAAAAAGAAAGTTACAAATGCTGCAGGCAAGTAATATAAGGTAGATATTTATTTTTATATTTAGTGTTTTTTCTTAGAATCGATAACATTGAGTACAAAATTTAAATTAGTACACATTTTTAAAATCAGTATATCTAGCCAATTTATTGTCATATATTGTACATATTCTTATACATTTACGTGACATATTATGAAATATGCCATTCTCTGTCATAAGTAAAGACGAGCACATAAAATAATAAAACTAATGGTAATATGTAACTTTTTTAGTATACCGGATAAAAATAAATAGTAATTTTATATGTTACACAAACAATATATCACATTATACTACATCATTAATAATTACATGTTATGGATAAATACTAAACTAACTCTAAACGTCAATAATTAGATTATTAACGTCTAAAATACACACACTCACTATTGTACAATAACTACATATGGCTAAAATATTTTACTTTTGTAAAAAAAAGACACCTTATGTCTTTTTTATTTCAAGTTATTAATTTTCAATTTTACAAATTAATTGTAGTAATATATAAAAAATTTATCAAAAAAGAATAATAGATTTTACATTCTTGTTTATTATCACTGTTTCTACTGTCTTTAGATTTTGAACATTTATAATAAATGGTATTACTTCTTCTCTGTCAAGCAACAATTCTCGGTCCCATCATTTTTTGATTTCACTGCTAGTGTATCTAAGAGTATTTGTCTAAATTTCAGGTATCCTCATTTCTGGGTCTGATTCCACATCTTAACTGCATTTTTCCTCAAAATCCTGCTCTCCCATGTCCTTATTATAATATATTTTGGATATTCCCCAAATATGCTCTATCGGGTTGAATATGTAGTAATATGATGATAGTATATTGTGGCTCTTAACCATTCTCTTATTTGACCTTTGTTTCAAGAATTATTAGGAGATTTATCATATAAATGCTATGATAACTTCTAGCGTACACAGCAGTTCATTTTCATACTAATTTAAGAAATTGTTTCTATCTATTTCGTGATGGTAATCATGATTACAAGTATTTGAAAAAATACTAAAGAGGCACTGTTAATAAAACCATTACATGTACCTGCATAAATGACTATAAACCTAAAACCAAAGCAAAATTTGTAGTACTCGACACGTGTCAATTTTAATGCAGAGTATTATCTTAGCCGTCAACTTTCATACACTCTTATAACTATCATCCTGCCATGATCTGGTTACAGTACCATTTTCAAAAATCCAAGTCTCATTCAAATAGACACATTCCAGTGGACTTTTAGATTGTAAATTATTCATATATTTTTATAGAAAATTAGTTCGAGGAAGAAAAACATGTGTTTTTTCCTTAATCTTCTCTATGGACAGTCTTTCTTATATTTGAAACCAATATCTACTAGTACTCTACCAAAAGAATCAACAGAGCCATCAAAGATATGATGGTCCACTGGCAGTGATAATAACGAAGCCCATGTAAAGTGTTGTTCTAAAAAACACCATTAACATTATAATATTCTTTTTATTTTCAATGAGTTGTATAAGCAACATAGCGTTTTTACACATATCGTATTGCGTATTGTTGCTTTTATTGCAGGAGTAATCACATACAGTTTCCTGAAACGTTTTTTTAGGACTTCGGTGAGCATCATTTTGTTTACGTGTCTAAAAATACTACTCACAGATTCAATGGAAATATTTAAAGCTTGTGCAATCCTCTAAAATGATAATATTAATATTTATTTTATATCATTACAACAAATATGTATACATACCCCTCGCACACTTGTCAACGGTAATAGTTATTCAATTTACGTTTGTATGTAAGTAATCAAAGAGCTAATGAGCGCCTTTGACTGACTATTGAATGGCTTAAGCATCGTTAGTTTTAAAATGGACTTTGAAAATAATACTACAATAAAATAACAAACATAAAGAACAGCAACCAAAACCTATAATACTGTCAAACAATACTGTCAAATGACAGCAAGGAATTCAAAATTCAAAATCACTAGCGACGTGTAAACGATGTTTCATGTAAGCCAACATCCGATGTTAATATTTTTTTAAAAGTGGCTAAAATAACGTCAACATTATCATTTTTAATTAATATTAATAATTAAAATAATCCTGTAATTATTATTATATACATATAATGTATTCTATACCATTGAAATTCTAAATTTAGTAATATATAAAGTAATTATGTTCGTTGTTATGAAATTGGCAATGCAGACGTCATTATTTTTCCTTTATGACGGAAGTCGATTGATTGCTGCTTTCTAGTATATATAAATATAGTCGTTGGTGCGTCTATTAGCGAACATGTAACTTCTGAACGACTTGACCCTTTGTGGTCATAGCTATGCTAGGATCTGATAGATGGCGCTGTAGTTAAGTTATTAACAAATTCTATATTTGTGGACTAACATGACTCACATTTACAATATACAGGGTGAGTTTTTTTTCATTATTTGTATGGGGATCTCGAAAACCATAAGAGATACGTATTAGGTTAAATGGAGAAACATTTGCATCTTTATAAGCCTCATCCAGATACGTTTTTGTCAATTTAAGAAAATGCATGGTTTACTAGATATTTGCGAAAAATAGAAATTCTCTAAAACCTTTTAAGTGCTATAACTCTTCTATTCTTAAAGGTAGAAAGAATTGTTTTTAATATTGTTTTTATGAAATTCAATTTCAAACAACGACATCTTCTTAAATTTTTAATTTTGCTTAGCATTTTTGAGTTAGCAAGCAAAATCTAATTTTGTTAAATGGAAACCATAGTTGGCTATGACATACAGGGTGTCCCAGATAGTGTGCTCACCATTGGGATCTCGTAAACGGTAAGAGATAGAGAGTTGGTTAAATGAGACAAAATGTACGTGACACCTGGGTTTACTTTTTTAAATAAAAAAACTTTTAAAAAAATGAACGATACGTGCGCTATAGGGGAAAAACTAAAAATCGGCAATTTTAATTTCGTCGTTTAACTTATTTCATGTAAAAGATACCGAAATACTATTTTGACATTATGAAGGTACTTTTTTACGCAGAATTCAAATTTGGTATTGCAACCTCTGAAGCTTTTATACGTTTCGAGATTTTTATACAAACTTTCTTATTTTAAATACAAATCGTAGGCGGCTTTGACTGTATCAAAAAGAGCATAATTTGCCGATTTCAATGATGTATAACACTTTGGGTTTATTTGTAGAAATAACAAAGTTACAAGAATAATTAGCATATTTTTTTGTTTTATACTTACCTATTCCTGGAAACAAAATACAAAAATGACTGAAAAGTAAATAAAACACTAACTTCACATACCTAACTATTTATTTACTACTAGTAAATAGATAAATTACATTAAATGCTCAAAAAGTCCTCCATTGGTATTGATACATAACTGAGCTCTTCTTAGTGTGGAATTAATCACTTTTTCTAAAATACGTCCATTTATCCGATGAAACTCTCTTAAAACACAAGCTTGCAGTTCCTCCACATTATTAAATTGTGTTTTATACACCTTATTTTTTATGTAACCCCAAAGGAAAAAATCCATTGCGGTTAAGTCTGGGGAACGTGCAGGCCATGAAATGGGTCCTCGATTACCAATCCACCGATTACCAAATCTATTATTTAGGTAATTCGTAATAATGTGAGCATTATGTGCTGGTGCCCCATCCTGTTGGAAATACATATTCGCAGTTAGATTAAGCGGAATATCGTCTAGAAGATCTTCTATTTCACCTTGAAGTAAGTTCAAATAGCGTTCACTCGTTAAATTGTTATTGAAGATAATAGGTCCAACTATTCTTCTGCCGATAATACCGCACCACACATTGAACCCAAAACGTTCTTGATGTCGAGCTTCATGTAGAGCATGGGGATTTTCTGTCCCCCAATAGTGAATATTATTTCTGTTAAATAACCCATTGTTCGTAAATCGAGATTCATCTGACCACAACACATTAAACAGAAATGTAACATTGTTGTTATTCTGATTAATGTACCAATGACAGAAACGAGTCCGCCTCTCTGCGTCTCCTGGTTGGAGTCCTTGGCTAATGTGGACTTTGTAAGGATGATATCGATGCTTTTTTAATATTCTATGGGCTGATATTCTAGAGATTCCGGTGTTGTTTTCTATTTCTCTTGTGGAAACTTTTGGATTTTCACGCACCTGATTTAATACAATAACTTGGGTTTCCTCATCTAATCTTTTTCTATTTCTTTTCGGTTTACTAAAGGCACCGTATGTTTTTAGATTTACTTCTAATCTTCGAAATAAAGTTTCGTGTGGTTGCCGTCGATCTGGGTACAACTCCAAATAATGATTAGCTGCATTCCTTGAATTTTTGTGAGCCAATATGTAACTTTGAAGCATATCATATTTCTCTTCATTATTAAATTTCTCCATAACGTGAACAACAATAAACAAGTAATAAAACGAACCAAAACAACAAAAGCGGTGATTTTTAAATAAACGAACAAAATAGCAGACTAAATAACACAAAAATAAACCGATACGTAACTTGCTTGTAAATAAATTTGACAGATACTACTTATTGTCTTAATAATTCAATGCTGCCTCTGATGTATAGCCTATGCATTCATAAGGATACCAAAAATTGCACAAATATCATTATAACTTTGTTATTTCTACAAATAAACCCAAAGTGTTATACATCATTGAAATCAGCAAATTATGCTCTTTTTGATACAGTCAAAGCCGCCTACGATTTGTATTTAAGATAAGAAAGTTTGTATAAAAATCTCGAAACGTATAAAAGCTTCAGAGGTTGCAATACCAAATTTGAATTCTGCGTAAGAAAGTACCTTCATAATGTCAAAATAGTATTTCGGTATCTTTTACATGAAATAAGTTAAACGACGAAATTAAAATTGCCGATTTTTAGTTTTTCCCCTATAGCGCACGTATCGTTCATTTTTTTAAAAAGTTTTTTTGCTTAAAAAAATAAACCCAGGTGTCACGTACATTTTGTCTCATTTAACCAACTCTCACGAGATCCCAATGGTGAGCACACTATCTGGGACAGCCTGTATTCTAAAAGTGTATTTTTTTCTGCTTGCAATGATGTAAGGGTTGTAGAACTTATTTTAATAAATAACAGCACAATACACTATTATTATGTTTAACAAAAATCATGTGTTGCCATGGAAAACGCGATATTAATAATTGAAGCATTATGTTTACTTCATCATTGACAGTTCGTTCATTAGGGTGACTATAGTTGGTTTTGTTAGTGATTTAGTTGCTTTACAAAGTTTGTTATGGTGTACACAAATCTTGAGAAACTTAATATGATTGAATGTTACATTATTTGTAACAAAAATAGTAAAGAAGCCGCCGAGCGCTATTTTTTATTGTATTTTGATCGCCCTCAACCATCGTTAGACACCTTCAAGAATTTATACAATAATTTTAAGGAGTATGGAAGTTTTGTTAAACCTAGAAATAGGGGTAATATTGGTGAAAACACGCAGATAAATGTTTTAGCTGCTGTTAATCAGAATCCATCAACATCAACGCGGCAAATTGCACAAGGCACTGCTACCTCACAACGCACAGTAATGAGAATTTTATCAAAACATAAGTACCATCCTTATAGAAAATTAGTTGGTCAAACTCTACATCCTGGAGACGATGAAAGACGATTAAACTTTTGTGCTTGGTTCGTAAATATGTGTTATGAAAATAATAACTTTTCGATGCAGATCTTATGGACCGACGAAACACGTTTTACAAAGTGCGGCATGTTCAATCGCCATAATGAACACATGTGGGCGCAAATAAATCCTCAATGTTTAGAAGAAATGCGACCCCAGATTAGGTTTGGCTTCAATTTATGGTGTGGTGTTATTGGTTCGCTACTTGTTAGGCTATTTATTTTTAATGAAACTTTAACCGGAAATCGATGTTTGCAATTTCTTAGGGAAGATTTGAACAATATCTAGGATATTGTCGAAATCTTCCTAGATGAATTAAATTTACAGACCCGTACAAATTTACGGTGGTTTCAACACGACGGTGCCCCGCCTCACTATCAGGCACAGGTCAAAAGATATTTAGATGAATTATTTCCAAACTCGTAGATCGGCAGAAATGGTCCTGTTTTATGGCCTGCACATTTCCCAGATCTTTCACCGTTAGATTTCTTCGTTTTTGGAGCAATATGTTCTATCATATGCAACCCAAGAGGAGCTATTGGAAGCTGTTATTAATGTATTTGATAGCTTAGATGGGCGCAAAATTAGGATAGCTATTAACTCAGTGTTGAAAAGATGCCGTATGTGCGTCGATAATAATGGTGGGCATTTCGAACACTTAAAGTAAATTTAGCGTGTTACGTGTTGTTAATAATTAATTCGTTTAGCGTTTTTATTATTTCTTCTATTACATTGTATATTATAAGTTTATTTGCTTTTCCATGGCAAGATATGATTTTTGTTAAACATAATAATAGTGTATTGTGCAGTTATTTATTAAAATAAGTGCTACAACCCTTACATCATTGCAAGCAGAAAAAAATGCACTACTAGAATATGTCATAGCCAACTATAGTTTTCATTTAAAAAAAATAGATTTTGCTTGCTAACTCAAAAATGCTAAGCAAAATTAAAAATTTAAGAAGTTGTCGTTGTTTGAAATTGAATTTCTTAAAAACAATATTCAAAAAGTTATTTTCTAATTTTAAGAATAGAAGTGTTATAGCACTGAAACGCATTTGGAGAATTTATATTTTTTGCAAATATCTAGTAAACCATGCATTTTCTTAAATTAACAAAAAGGTATCTGGGTGAGGGTTATAAAGATGCAAATCTTTCTCCATTTAACCTAATGCGTATCTCTTATGGTTTTCGAGATCCCCATACAAATAATGAAAAAAAACTCACCTTGTATGTTGGTTTAGTGACAAAAAAGAAATTCATAAAATCTGGACATGATAGGTGGCGCAGTGGTCGAGTTATTAATAAATTTTATATTTATATACAGAAATGATGCCTATGCTGCAATCGCACTAACGACCTCTTCTCTCCATACCTTCTTATAGAGGGATTTTAACCAAATTAAACACATAACGCCACCTACCGGAAAGGGCAAAGCAACGTCTGCGGGCAAGCAAGTGAGTCAGTTCCATGCATTTCCGGTGAAACCGGAAGTGCGTCAGTGCTTAAAGTATTTTTAGAATATGCGCCCCAAGCAACGATAAATCTTCCACTAATTGTTTTTTCTTTCATTCAGAACACAAAAGAGCAATCGAAGAAGCGGCTACTAATGACTCACCCTGTACATATTTAAGTACAATAATGATTATATATTTAAGTCTAACAGCAACAGATAAACATTATTTAATTATAAAAATAAGGATTTGACGCTACTATCACCATTAACAAAAGACACATCTGTTTAATATTTTGTACAAAATATATCTATTTTTCCTTCCTTTAATGTATGTTATGTATTGTGTAATATACAGTAATTACTATTTTTTTGGATTTTCGTTTTTTCATTCCCTATTGTATCTTTTTCATATTATATATGGATTTATTGGTATTTACGAAGTTCATTCAGTAATTAAAATGTTGCAATTTTAATATGAATTGTTCGTGTTAATCATTGTATAACTTTTGCGATGTTCAATGAACCTGTATATTATTCTACTATATACTTAACTTTAGATTTGTATTTTCGCGCGGTTTTGTGACGTAAGAGTCATAGTTCGTATTACAACCACATAGCGCTGTCAAGAGTTTCATGAAACGTATTAAGAGTGGCCTATCTTGTGAGTTTCTATATCTTTGCTATGCTAGGATCCGATAGGTGGCGCTGTAGTTGAGTTATTAACAAATTCTATATTTATGCACCAGAAGGACTCATATTCACAGTGTATGTTGGTTTAATGCCAAGAAAGAAACTCACAAAATCTGAACCCGATAGGTGGCGCTGTGGTCGAATTGTTAATAAATTTTATATTTATAAACCAATATAATAATAAACGAAACAGGTTTAGTCGAAAATACTTGAATCTAATTTAACAGAATATTAACAATCTTATCAATTATTACAAAATATAAGTACATTAATTAGGGTTAAAGTAAAATAATTTACAACTAATTACCAGTATAATCACACTTTATTTAAAAAATACGATATATTTCGCTACGATGTAGCTTCTTCAGGTATTGCATTACTATTAAATACATTCTACAAATTATGATTTTTCCAACACGTTTTCTACACACTTGTTCATTTCTTAATTACTATAAATCTTGTAATAACTATATAATGTACTTTAAATATGTTCTTAACAACTACCTACGTGTTTAACGGTACCAATTTAGAAGCAGGGAATTATTTAGATCTATCACATCACTTAACAGTACATCTGAGTATTTAAGCTTATTTATTTCTAAGGCTTCAAGTAAATTTAATTTTAAACCTTTTTCTTGTGAATGTAGTATCTCAAATTCGTTGTTGAAATTATGATTATTTTCTAGCAAATGGATTGCATAATTTGAATGTTTTTTTATTACTAAAACTCTTAAAATGTTCGTTTATTCTTTTGTCAAAGCACCTCCCTGTTTGGCCTATATATGTTTTAGGCCAAACACTACAAAGGACTGCTAGTATCTGCAGATTGGTGGCTGTATGTAACTTTTATTTCAGGCGTTTCACTAAATAAAGATACGGCTTTTTTGTTTACTGTGATTAATGATTATATGACACCATATATCAAATCCTATACTGTGTGGACCTGTCACATTTTTTCTTGCATATGAATGTAATTTCCTACTTGTTACTTATATGTGGATAAGATATGCACAGCTTCTTTATAAGAATACTTTAAACTTGCAATTATAAAAGGACGAGCACTGGTAGCTACTGCTTCATTATTGCCAAATGTTCTTTTAAATGTGTCTCATTTGTAAGTAATAGAACAATTTTATCATCTGGAGATAACAACTCAAGGTTTGCTGATAAATAGGATAGTAGGTCTTCCGTGTTTTGCTCAAATTGTGAGTTACACTTATATTTACCGCTCCTTTCTGAAATGTAGACTCACTTGGCACTTTAAGCTTAACTGACGGTTTTAAAAATCTAAAAGCACGTGGAATGAATTGAACGCAATTTGGTACACAACACTTGTACGGCATTTTACGACGATCTTCAACAAAAATTAAGAACAAAAGCAATGTCTTTAATAATTAAAACAGCAATTCGTTCCTAACACAGATAAAGATTTTATTCTTGCCGAAATCTAGTTGAACATTCGTTTTTTGTTAAGCTTACAGAAATATTGGTCGGCGTTAAACTATTTAAATTTTCCTTTTTTGATATTTATAATGCCTCACTACTAATATATGATTTGGCAAATTTAAAACAATTTTTGAATTGAAATGTGTTCAACAAACGCATCAAATGTGCTATATAGACTTTCTACGCCAAGGTCTTCAACTGAGGTGTGTTCCAAATTTACATTAATCACATTTATAATCGAATTCTTCAAATGTTTAATTTTTATATATCTTAAACTACTTTCCTGATTTTGTCGCGAGAGTCACATTTATAATTAAATTGCATTAAATGTTTTCTTTTTATATGTCTTTCTAAATCACTTTTGCGGTTTGTTTCAAATTGACAAGAATCACATTTATAATCAAATAGCTTCAAATGTTTACTTTTTATATGTATTTCCAAATGACTTTTGGCGAATGTTCCAAATTCACAAGAGTCACATTTATAATCAAATTGCTTCAAATGGTTAGTTTTTATATGTCTTTCTAAATTACTTTTGAGGTTTGTTCCAAATTCACAAAACTCACACTTAGAATCAAATTGTTTCAAATGTTTACTTTTCATATGTACTTCTAAATTACATTTGTTGTTTGTTCCATATTCACAACGGTCACATATATAATCAAATTGCTTCAAATGGTTAGTTTTTATATGTACTGTTAAATTACCTTTGTTGTTTGTTTTAAATTCACAAGAATCACATTTATAATCAAATTGCTTCAAATGGTTAGTTTTTATATGTATTTCTAAATGACTTTTTTTGTTTGTTCCATATTCACAACGGTCACATATATAATCAAATTGCTTCAAATGGTTAGTTTTTATATGTACTGTTAAATTACCTTTGTTGTTTGTTTTAAATTCACAAGAATCACATTTATAATCAAATTGCTTCAAATGGTTAGTTTTTATATGTATTTCTAAATGACTTCTTCTGTTTGTTCCAAATTCACATGAGTCACATTTATAATCAAATTGCTTCAAATGGTTAGTTTTTATATGTCTTTTTAAATTACTTTTGGAGTTTGTTTCAAATTCACAAGAGTCACATTTATAGCTAAATTGCTTCAAATGTTTAGTGTTTACATGTTGTCCTAAAACTTGTTTGTATATTGTTCGAAACACACACAGTGAACACTTAAATATTTTCATTGGATCTCGTGAGCTGGATTGTTCTACTTCTATATTTGTTATGCTGTAATCAGTCTTAGAATGTTCTTGGTCGTCTTTTCCTACAACACAAGCGTGTGTATTTTTCACGTGCAGCCTAAGGAATTCTTTAGTCTTGAAACGTCTGCTACATATCCCACATTTATACATTTTAAATTTGTAATGCTGGTTGTTGGTGTGCTCTTTGAGATCTGCATGGTACTTCGTCCTGTACTTGCACTGCTCACATTTATAGATTTTACGTAGGTATCTCTTCCGTCCCTTCAATGCTGTTGTGGCTTGGTGAATTGATGGTGTCGGTAGAATGCACTTTCTGAAAATAAATAAATATTTCTAATCTATCAGGCTAAGCATCAATGTAAGGGTGGCATTAATTTTGCTAATGCGCTTTAATGAGGTAGATAAAGTCCCCGCCAGAATTAAGGGTTCACAATTAATACAAAAGTTATTCTCACCACTGTCTTTGATTAGAATACTTTACTTGAACCCTTACCACTTTGCACTATGTCGAGTATTGTTCCACATCATATTTCTTTCAATGTCGAGCTAGAGTCAACATTATAAAAACAATTACAAATATAGATTAATATGTTAAAATCTGTTTTTTTCCAAATACTTTGTAATGCTTAAAGACTGAAACTGTCATGAGTGCTCTTACCTGAGAAGAAGAAAACGAAGGTTCAAGTATTCAGCCACACTCGACAATAAAATATCCACAAGATTCAATAACAAATATTTTGACGACCGAGAAAAAAAACAAAAATCGACCGTAACATAATGAGATTTTATTAAGAGGCCTCTGTACGGTTCAATAGCATATGCATTTACATGTAAATGAGTGACAAAATATCTCATTATCCAACGAACCTGCACAAAATGTATTGTAAGATTTCAAAAATATACATTATTAGGTACAATATTCAGTTTCATTTAATGACAATTAGATATCAAAGTGGAACGGTAATCAGCATAATCAATGTCCCATTTGAGTCTCCTTTTACCACCTTATAAATAATTCAAAACAAATTTGCTCCGGTCAGATTATAGATTTATAAATGAACAACAAAAATATGTACATACATAGATGAATGAAAAATAATATGACTACCCCGTTTTTTTGGCGCTCCAGCAATGTGAATGTTGTCACTGTACAGTGGCGCCTTCTGCCGGGCAATTGTACAATATGTAGAGAAATGAGATGAAGATTGATGGTGCGTTCTTCCTCTGTACACATCGTCAGAAATTGTACCAGAGTGGTAGATGCAAGTTCAAAAGAGTAATTTACGACCTAGTAAAAATTTACGCTCAAACGATCCGGTATTTGGACAGTTATAAAAAGATTTCAAGTAAACCAGAAATTGCTCGGAAAGGATATCTTTTATTTTAAAATTTTTACCAGAATACTTTTCATGTTATGGTGAATAAAAAACAGACAGAAATAGGACCTATTATTTTACAGATTGTATTGGTACATGCCATTTACATTTATATCAAACATATATATACAGTGTGTTTCACTTTGATACTTGAAAAATCAGTATTTTTTAATGGAACATCCGATTTAATTTTTTCTTTTTTAAAATATATTGCACTTAAAAAGCTCTACACAGTGCATGGCCTGCTGTGGTATTAAATGTAACTCCAAAAATGGCAAAATCGTATTAGGCATTTTTTTAACAAAAAAACTATTTATGCAATCGATTTAGCCATGCTTCGAAACCCTTAGTACCAAGTTTCAAAGTCGCATCTTATACAGAGTGTTTATAATTTAGGTGCAAACTTCGAAAAATACCAATGTTTGGGAGCACCCTGTATTAACAGAATAAAATATTTTCGAGATTTTCTTCTTTCGATGGAGGTGTAAGTACTATGGCTTTGAAATTATACTCTTTTTATTGGCCTAGTTAATACAGGGTATTCGTAATAAAAAATCAAATTTTAGGAAAAATCGATTTTTTTCGTTTTTATTTTTAGTAAAAGAAATTTAACTGAACATAACAAAAAACTACAAAATAAGTAAAAATAAATAAGATAAAATATTTTAGTGCTAGTCATGCATTCTTCTGTTATTCTCTGCTTAAGTTGAGGACATTAATTATTTAATTATGTTGGAAGAAAAAATGACAAGTGATTTGGTTATCATAAATTCCGCACCTTACATTAATTTTCTCATAATATTGTTTTTTAAAATGAATAATCCAGTTAGGGTTTACATCCGAACAGAATTTTTTGTTGAGACATCGACAAACTTTGGTGGAAGGTATTTCGCGAAATTTGTCTAACGCTAGTGAAGCAGGCCTTGAAAACAAAAATGTATCAAACTTCAAACAATTTGACACTTGCTGTTATATTGCTTAAAACGTTATTGTGTGTACCATTAAAGTTGTGTAAAAATGGTTAGAAATAAACTAACTTTACAGCAAAAAGTTGAAATAATAAGACTAGTTGGTGACAATGCAAAAACTTATATATAAACAAGCTGCAGAAGAATTTAACAGGAGACATCAAGAACTAGAACCAGTGAGTTTTCAAACTGTAGCAAATATTAATTCTCTTTTCGATAGAACTGGTAATGTTATTTCCACAAATAAAAGGGGAAACAATTTAATTGAGAACAGAGAAAACATTGTTTTAAATCAAATTCGGCACAACCCTAAAACTAGCGTTAGACAAATTTCGCGAAACACTAATATACCTTCCAGCAAAGTTTGGCGATGTCTTAAGAAAAATAAAAAGGTTGCTTGCAAACCAAAATTCCTCCACACTTTAGAAAATGGTGATGAAAATTCTCGAATGGAATACGCTCTGTGGTGTCAAGGACATTATCTAAATGACCACAATTTCCTAAATAAAATTTTATTTTCGGATGAGGCAACCTTCACCACAAACGGGGTTGTATCTTCACAAAATTGTAGATTCTGGTCGGAAGTAAACCCTCACTGGGTTATTCACTGTAAAAGGCAATATTCTGAGAAAATTAATGTATGGTGCGGAATTTTTGATAAACAAATAATTGGTCCCTTTTTTTTTCAACATAACTTGAAGGCCCAAAATTTTTTGAATTTTCTAAATACGAATTTCTGGGATGCCTTAGAAGAACTGCCAATTGCTAGACGTGCCGACATGATATTTCAAATGGACGGTGCACCCGTCCATACTACAGCAATAATTAACAACTGGCTTGATCAAAAATTTCCCAGAAAGTGGATTGGGCGCTATAGTCAAGAAATTAAGTGGCCTCCGAGATCGCCAGATTTGACGCCACTCGATTTTTATCTTTGGGGGAAACTTAAAGAAAATGTTTACCGTACAAGACCCAATAATGTGGAAGAACTTAAGCGGAGGATAACAGGAGAGTGCGAGTTAATTTCTCATCAGGAACTCGCGAAAGTAATGAATCATTGCCAAAGAAGGTTAGAAAAATGTATTCAAGTTGAAGGAGGGGTAATAGAAAACTCGAAAATTTAAAGATATTTGGTTATTTTGTAGTTTGTTATGTTCAGTAAATAAAAACGAAAAAAATCGATTTTTCCTTAAATTTGATTTTTTATTACGAATACCCTGTATTAACTAGGCCAATAAAAAGAGTATAATTTCAAAGCCATAGTACTTACACCTCCATCGAAAGAAGAAAATCTCGAAAATATTTTATTCTGTTAATACAGGGTGCTCCCAAACATTGGTATTTTTCGAAGTTTGCACCTAAATTATAAACACTCTGTATAAGATGCGACTTTGAAACTTGGTACTAAGGGTTTCGAAGCATGGCTAAATCGATTGCATAAATAGTTTTTTTGTTAAAAAAATGCCTAATACGATTTTGCCATTTTTGGGGTTACATTTAATACCACAGCAGGCCATGCAAAGGGCCTAAATCAAAAAAATGCACATCACTGTGTAGAGCTTTTTAAGTGCAATATATTTTAAAAAAGAAAAAATTAAATCGGATGTTCCATTAAAAAATACTGATTTTTCAAGTATCAAAGTGAAACACACTGTATATACAGGCTGTCCAGACCATGCGAGGACGGAAGATTACGGCTTTATTTTAAAGTTAAAGAAAAGTGTTTTAGACAAAAGTTGTAGCCACTCTTAAAATATACATTCTAAAATTATTTTCAACTATACAGAGTGTTGCGTAAGTGAGTGACGATACAAACTTGTGTTTTTTTTTAATGGAACACCCCATATATTTTGGCATATTTAGATGCTACTCTTAAAAGAAGGACACGGATATAAACATGTGTAGGGGTATCTCTTACCGTTGTAGCTATATTCGCAATTTTGTGTCTCAACATGTCCAACTTTGTGGAGACTCCGAGACGAAACCTGAAAGAATTTTTGAGATCTGTATAGGCAAGAAGTTTTCCACTTTCGTCAAGTTTAATAATCTATAATCAATTTATTTATTTTTAAATAAATGAATTTGCAGGAATAACAAACGCTAAATTAACATTTACGCTTTTTTTTTAAATAGAACACCCTGTATATTTTTCCTCTAAAGTACAGTATTTTTTATAAGCTTTTTAATGATACCATATTTTCACTATTCACACTTAGTATTTTATAACTTATTAACTCTTACTCTTAATAGATTCCAAATTTAATCGAAAAAAAAAAGAATATAAGTTGCTGTCAGCTTTAATTATTAATAACAACAAATTACTACAACATATTGAAAAACAAAAAATAATATTTATTAGATTAATGCAAAATCTTAAATAAATAAATGAAATGCAAAAGTATAACATATTTATAGCAGATGCTCAAAAATTCCACCGTCTTGTTGAATGCACAATTCGAGGCGGCGGCGAAAATTGTTTTTAACATCAGTAAGCGTTTGCTGCCCAATGATTTCAAAAATGGCCATTATACGTTGTTTCATGTCATTAGGTGTGGTTGGAATGTTTCAATAAACCTGTTCTTTAACATGTCCCCAAAGAAAATAATCAATAGGGGTTAAATCAGGAGATATTGAAGGCCAAGTTATAGGACCCTCCCGACCATCGTTCTTCACACCAGTTATTTAAAAAAAATTTTACATTTCTATGAAAATGTGGTGGAGCTCCACATGCTGATACCACATTATTCTTCGTGTATGGAGATCGACATTTTCCAATAAATTAGGTAACTGATGTCTTAAAAAATTTTCGTATATGGTTCCTGTTACCGTTCCTTCAAAGAAATAAGGACCAATAACTTGTAAATTAATTATGCCACCCCATATATTAATTGACCATTGATGTTGAAAGTCAATTTGTCTGACCCAATGGGAATTTTCTGTTGCATAATAATGCATATTATGTCTATTAACTAAACCGGTACTTTTGAAAGTAGCTTCGTCACTAAATAAAATCGAAGATTGAAAATTCGGGTCCAAATTCATTTTGTTTAACATAATGTTGCAAAAACTTAAACGATTTATAAAATACATTTCCACGAAGGTCCTGATGTAATGACATATGGTAGGGATGGTACTTATTTTTCTTTATGATGCAATTGATAGTACTCCTGCTTATTCCAGTCCTATCCGACGGTACGGCCATGACCGTCGGATAGGATAAATGATGTGTTGGGTGTCTTTAATAACATAGATGAACACATACAATTCACGTTGGAACTAGAGGTAGATGCTAGGTTAAATTATTTGGACACTACAGTGATTAGAGACAGTGGGGGTAATCTGTTGACCGATTGGTATATAAAAGACATAAGCTCGGGTAGAGTCATAAATTATAATTCGCAACATAGTTTCCAGTATAAACGCAACACCATTCTAGAATTAAAAAATAGGGTGTGTAGATTGAGCCATCATAGTTTGCATAGAAAGAATTATGATTTAATTAGGGATATTCTTGTGAAGAATGGGTATCCTAGGGTGTTCATAAACAATGTGTTGTATGGGAATAATGGTAGCGTTTCAGGGAGTCTCATGATGAGCAGTAGTGTTGGGGACAATGTTAGTTTGCAAGGGTTGCAAAAAGAAAAGATGAATAAAAGATATTTCAGTTTACCATATATAAAAGATTTGACACCTAGTGTGATAAGAATTCTAAAAAACAACGACACATGTCTAACAACTTACAATCCAAAAACTATAGCAAATCTTTTTACAAAATTGAAAGATCCAGTCTTATTACAGTGTACTTCTAATGTCATATATAGAATAAATTGTAAGCAGTGCGAAGGGGTTTATGTGGGCCAAACGAAGCAATACTTATCGAGAAGAATGCAAAATCATAAACAAGATTGCTTTGACAGGAACAAAAACAAAAGAGAACAAACAGCGTTATCGAGACATCATTTTGAGTTTGACCATGATTTTGATTTTGACAATCCTGAAATTTTAGATAAGGAGAATAATCTCACGAAGAGATTGTTTCTTGAGAAAATAAATATATATAAGTCCCAGTATACTATAAATGTTAAAGACGATTCAGTATTACAGGTATTGAATGTATATGCAGGAGTTATAAAATAACAATTGTATTCTTCCATTCATTTGAATTTATAATAATGTTTAATTGTTGCAGAGATTTTATCATTTAACTATTAGATTATATTCTTGTATTGTTTTGTTAATGTAATGACCTCGGTTTGTTTTATATCTTGTTGCTTTTTTGTGGGTGTTTTTTTATTATTCATAAATAAATAATATAGTTTGAGAATAAGGCACATGTATTACTATATGTATATACATGATCACGGGCTCGTAGTTAAGATCATATACTATGAGTATAATAGCATCGTTTTAGTGAATAAGATATCGAATGCAATGTACATGTTAATATGTAATAACGAAATATCATTTACTTTTCTTATTTTATGTATGTTAAAAAAAATTACGGAGGTAAACAAATAACTGTGGTAGATTTATGGATTGTGTTATATGTGTTTTACTGTGTTATAGCTTTGAAAAAGTTCGTTAATTAAATGAACGAAACGTCAGCAGTGTAATTAAGTTGTTTTTATTTTTTATCCTAATACCGACGACTGGATACTTTATTAATTAAGTTGAGGATACGACAGTTGTTTTTCTATATATATATATATATATATATATATATATATATATATAAAAATATTAATTATATATATATATATATATATAATTAATATTTTATATGTGGTTAATGTATATATTAAATACATATAATCCGTTTCTTTGCCGTATATATCTAAATATGAACATCTACGTGAGAAATTTCTTGAATTAGCGGCATATTAAATTAATTGATGACAATTACTTGCATTATTCAAATGTTAATGATTTTTAGGGAAAAGAAACACACCACTCCGAGGACTAACACATATGCATTAGTTTCGTTTAACCACTACAACGTGAACACTCGTCAGCTCGGCCTCTGTAATGTGTTCATTTTCCTATTTACCGAAATTTGTATATATAGTTTCGGGGACGATCTTTCCAAGCTTGAGAGATAATTTCCTATCATTCTCATTTAACGAAGGAACCATATTCATTACTATGTTTTCCTTCTACGATATTAAAGCACAATCAGTGCACTCTGTGTTGGAACACAGTAATCCAAATTTCAATCTGGATAATTACAGAGGCCGAACTGACGAGTGTTCACGTTGTAGTGGTTAAACGAAACTAATGCATATGTGTTAGTCCTCGGAGTGGTGTGTTTCTTTTCCTTAAAAATCATTAACATTTGAATAATGCAAGTAATTGTCATCAATTAATTTAATATGCCGCTAATTCAAGAAATTTCTCACGTAGATGTTCATATTTATATATATATATATTTTTTTTCATCGTTCATACAATTGTTTTTATATGTTATATGTATAGTTAGTCTTTATAAACTTATGTGTACAGAGTGTTTATACAAATCAATTTTAAACAAAGTTAAATTAATAATAACTCTATAGATCTAATTTTAATTATATGTAAAGCTTATCTTTTTTCTATAAAATTACAGAGGTCTGAAGAAAACATAAATAAATGTTGAAACGTCACAATCAATTATAGTTTTATTCATATATGCCGCTATTCCCAAGAAAAACATCTATTATATTATTGAATATACGGCAAAGAAAAATCTAATTATATTATATATATACAGATTGTCGTAGTTAAAAGTTAATATGCATCTTCAAATACACACACATAAACATGTACCTATGTATGTATGTATACAACACCGGTGGTGTGGGGAGATAGTGGGGAGATCGAGAGCGCGAACCGGCAGACATGGCATTCGTTCCGTAACTTTAAAGCGTGAACGTACATACATTGTATCTGAGCAAACTCGCAAATATTAAAATAAAATGCCCTGAGGGACAGACATTTGAACATCTTCAACATTAAATTTTGTATAGTTCATTAAGTATAATATTTTGTTTCGTTTTAAATGTGAGAATTTTATTTTAGTTACAAATTTTATAGTTTTGTTTCAGTTCAATGTTAATACATTATACATCAGTTACCAAAATATTATACAAAAGCCGTACATAGCGTAGCAATTCCTTAAAGCAAACGTCTGCATACTACCTTTCAACGTTTTGCACTAAAGCCTCGGTACCCAGGTGTCCCGATATATGAACTCATCTGTACTCCCCTACTATCGTACCCCTCCATTTCATGTTTGCATGCACATGTGTGCGTGTTTGTGTTTCCCTACATCTACTTTTATTTCAGTCAAACTGTATATATATATAACACAGTAGTTACTTCTTTAAATTCTTAAATTATCTATATATATATATATTGTTTAGTAGTTTTTCTTGGCCGTATTATATTTTATAAGTTGAGGATTGTCGTGGGTGTAGCGGCCTTTTTTTTGGGACTTCACAGTTTTAAATAAAAATGTAATTAAAAAACACATATTTTCTTCTTTATTTTTTGTTACGTTTTGGCTGAACATCTATAGCCGAAACGTAACAAAAAATAAAGAAGAGAATATGTGTTTTTTAATTACATTTTTAAGTACCTGTTTTTAAAACTGTGAAGTCCCAAAAAAAAAGGCCGCTACACCCACGACAATCCTCAACTTATAAAATATAATACGGCCAAGAAAAACTACTAAACAATATATATATTGCTCTAGTGGAGGGGATAATATACTTGCAAACACATATAATAAATAATAAACCCAAAATTATTCAAATCTTGTTATGTGTGTTGCTAATAATATCTCCTCTCTTACCTAGTCATTCAAATTTACTCAAATAATCTCAGGTTATAATATGATAATGATAATGTAACACTCAGTATATAATATTTTAAATTTCTGTACCAAATTTATTATCTCATATGCTATTATATATTTCTTTATTTCTTTTAACTATGCCCAAACACTTCTCAGTTTTATTCTTAATCAATTTAATTTTTTATAATGATAATATTCTTAATGCATTTAGAAATAAATATTTATCTCCTAACTCTTTCAATTAGTAATTTAAAATTCATCACTTCTTTATGGTATTACTTTTCTATAAATGAAACTAGTTTTTATTTTGACCACGCAGTACTAGCATTACATTTACTATTATAAAGATGTCGCACTGGTATTTGCCGTTATAAACTGCTACATAAAAATAACAATTTACATGCTTCAAATAATCCTGTTATAATTATTCTTTTGATTATGTGAATATTTCTGCTAATGAATTATCCCTCTTATAGGATAACAATCGTACGGTATGTATACTTTTCCTCTCACAATTAACTTTATAAATGCTATTTTATTTTGTTTACTTGTAGGTCATTGACTTATCAAACTTCTATTTCCGATAGGAAAATGTCTAACACAATGTTTCTACTTTACCAAATGAAAGAAATATTTCACCACAAGAATCGTTTAATAACAATAAATATTTAAATCTTGATTCGAAAATATATCCAATATAATTATACGACATGTACATAAATTGTTTAACCTGTCTAATTGTACCTGTACATTTATTGTTATATGAAGGATGTTCAGCAAATGTTATCTATTCGATAAGGTATGTACAAAATCCAATTCAATGTAACTTTTTCAATTTTGCATGCATTAAACCACGCAATTTAATTATTTATAAATAACTTTCGTCTATAAAATATTAAACAAGTTTGAAGGTATGTTTTAGTACCAAGGTCATGTAAATTCATTTATATGTGCATATTCTGAAACTTCTTATTAAAATAGAGATTTAAACTTTTTACAATACGTACTTCTATTCTTGTTTTATACTATTAAGCAAATCTTAACAATATTCATGACTTTTACTCGATGTAAAATAAAATAAATTCAAATTTTTCCTTATATAAAAATTATACAACCTCTTATTAACATTTATCTTCTTTCTCTGGGTTATTCAAGTTATATTTTCCTTTTTCCTCACAGGTTCTGGTAATACGTTCGTAGATAACTACAGTGGATCTTCTTTATTTGAAAAAAACAACCTTCCTGGACTCGTTCTGTGCCTCGGATGACTCTCTGGATCTCTCCTAGTATGACTTCTTGTGTATCCTCGTTCTAATCCTGTATCTGGAACTTCTTCGGGTATATCTAACAGGATGTATCTTGTTGTGTCCTCGAAAATTACAGGATATCTTCTGGATTTTAATGCAGCTGTACTTTTATCTCGACTTAACACTGGAACTAGACCTCTTCGGAAATATATGGTTTACCGGATCCTTTTAACTAATTTAACATATAACTGGAACGACATCTGTGTTTCTAACTAGTAGGAACTTCTCGTTTTATACAATAAACTGGACTTTGATAACTGGAATCCCTCTTTTGTCTCACGTACAACTGATGAATTTAAAATTCCGCTCGGACTTGGTTAATATTTGGTAAGTATTATTTTAATATTTCCTTTCCTTCGTAAATATCTTCTTTTACCATCCAGGATATCTTTTAATTCGATAATAATAAAATTATTCTATAATTTTATGCTTCTCTATAATATATTTTTATTCTACCATCAAATAAATATTTTCTATGCTGAAAGAAACACTTTTCTCACCAACTTTCGCGGTTTTCGTGAATTTAAAGTATACTTTTCGGAATAAAATCGTAATTTTCCGAAAATTACACGCACCTTTCTTAAAAAATATTTTTCAATCCTCGTTGTTTTTTTTTTCGTCACCAAGACAATATATCCGTTTTTTAATTTCATCCAATTAAATTCCTTTTCTCATAATTCTTGTTCAAAATGGTATTATAAAATTTTATTGATACGTTTCAGTGCTTTCCAAATTTCAGTAGACCTTCTATATTAAATCTCTATTAATTTATAATAATGAATTACTAAGACTTTGTACTTCAAAAAACATTACTAACAAAATTTTATGTAAATGTCAATTTTGACAGATCCGCTTATTCAAACTTTACCCGCGAAATTATTTACCGAGTTGTTTCCTTCATACTTCAACAATCAACATTAAATTACTTTTCTTTACATTATTGTTAATTAGACAAGTTTTACAAGATAACAAACTACATTTTTACATAAATAATAATTTTTAAATCTCCATTTTCAGAATCCAATGAAAATTACTGCAACCAAGAACCTGGTCTACTACGACTCCTTCAAGTAAAGTTTTCATAATTGACTGCACACATCTTTACTATAATAAATAACATTTTAAGTATACACAACTGTTCTTTTTTAGTTTAAATATTTTAATTTAACAGTCACAAAGAAAAATTAGTAAAATTAAATAATCCTTCAAACTTATTCAAAAACATACAGTGCCAATCACTCATATTATTACTCAGCACAATATATATAGATAATTTAAGAATTTAAAGAAGTAACTACTGTGTTATTGATGTATAAAATATAAATATTGTGTGTCATTGTAGTATAGTGTATATTAATCACCAGAACCTTGACGCCGGGTGTGGATATGTATGTGAAACTTTAGAGGAAATCCCCGAGATTCCAAGGTTCTGTGGATTCCTAGAGGAACTGATATAAAATAAAAACATAATTACACGAGAGTCAGTCGGAAAAGAGGCAGTCAACAAGTTATAGTCGATAAGCGTCCGACAGTCGGTCGCCAAAAAACAAACGTGGACCGACAACTGGTAGAGAATCACGGATATAGGGGTGATATAGTTGAAAAAAAAGAGTTGAAACGACTGCACATTAAATATTATTTCAAAAGGAGAAACCAAAAAGCTCCTATAAAAAAGTAAATTACAATTATAAAAATTGTACCAGTAATTGAAAATTAGTTTTGAAAGTAGTACAGGTGTAAAGTGTGAAAGTGATAAAAGAACATATTACGCAGCATTAGTCGGAACTTCAAGTGAAGACAACCTAATAGAGGGAAGTTCCTGTTCTAAACTACTTCTTTTAAACAATTATTGTAAAAGATTGTTTAATTAGTAATAACTAATTAATGAATTGGTAAAAACCCATTTAAAGAAAAAACGAACATAGCAAAGTTATTGAATAACTTAATCTAAGTACATGTATAAGTAACTTGATCTAGACAAGCATTGTTTTTGTTCGTATAATTATACATAAAATGTGTATCCTACCTAGGTATTGAATTCTGGCAGACATTGTTGATGCTCAATTAATTCAAACAAAATAGGTAAAGATCTATCGTATTAGAATTGTTTCAGATATATATATATATTTTTAAATATACGATATATTTAAAGTTTACTATAGTAATTTTTTTATTTAAATTACAATGTCTGGGAATAAATTGTATTATTAAGTATTTCGTATCCATAATCAACGGCCCTGAGATTAAGTCAAATGTTAGTTAGCAAATTAATAATCATTTCGTTGTTACTTTAACAACCAAAATATATATAAAATTAAATTATATTTGTTACCGCACAAACCCGATTTCAGGCCAAACTAGTTTGTCCTAGGCCAAACCGGTTTATCCTACGCGTGTCAGGATATACTAGTTTAGCCCAGGACAAACTAGTTTGGCCTAGATACTATAGGCTTAACTAGTTTGACCTAGGCCCAACTGGTTCAATCGTTGCATGTGACAAACTAAACACGTTGGGACCAGTTAACGCGGGAATCACCCTCGTAACGTAAAAATACTATATTCCGGCTGAGGAATTGTATGATGTTATTGATGCAGCTCACAGAGCTGTCGGACACGGAGAACGTGACAGATTACTGGCTGAGGCATCTTTAAAATATGCTAATGTCACAAAACAGCTGATTAACCTGTATTTATCTATGTGTGCAAGATGTCAAGAAAATAAGACAAAAAAGAGAGGTTTAGTTTCTAAGCCAATTTTATATTCTGAAATGAACAGCAGGTGCCAAGTAGACCTCATTAATTTTCAGACTCAACCTGATGGAAAGTTTAAATTTATCATGGTTTACCAAGACCACTTGACCAAGTTTGTTTTGCTACGCGCTGTGGAATCTGAACGAGCTGAAGAAGTAGCCTACCATTTAAATGACATATATTTGACGATAGGTGCCCCATGTATTTTGCAGTCAGACAATGGAAGAGAATTCATCAATCATATTATATTTGAAATGACGAGTTTTTGGCCAGAACTTAAGCTAGTGCACGGAAAACCACGGCACAGCCAAGGTCAGGGCTCCGTTGAGAGAGCCAACCAAGACGTCGAGAACATGATTTGTTGTCGGCTAAAAGATAATTAATCGACTAAATGGTCAGAAGGCTTGAGGTAATCGCCGTACAAAGCTATGTTTGGAGTTGAACACAAACTTGGTCTTTCAATGTCATCACTACTACCAGAAATAATAAAGGATATTCAAGGTGAAGATGACTTTCGAAAATGTATTGAAACTGGTTTAACTCATGGCTCATGAAACACATGAAACTTCTAAAATTGGTGATGATATCCAAAAGGCAAGACAAACAGCTGCTGAAAGATATTACCTTCAAAAGTGCATGGCTTAATAAAGAAATAAAAACTGAGAAGTACTGAATAGCTTATTTTTATTTTATAGTTTTGTACAAGTGTTATGCTACTTCTAATCAATACTGTTTTTTTTATAATTAATTCAATCTGTTCGGCCTAGGTCAAACGAGTTAAGCCTAAAGTATATAGGCCAAACTAGTTTGTCCTGGGCTAAACTAGTATATCCTGACACGCGTAGGATAAACCGGTTTGGCCTAGGACAAACTAGTTTGGCCTGAAATCGCGTTTGTCCGGTAACATATTCACTTAATAAGAACACAATTATTGGTTCCTATACAAGATGTAGTTACATAATAATAATGAATAAACATTAAACTTTAAATAATTTATATATAATAATAAAACAATCAATTTCGATTCAATACATGATATTACAGTACAGTCAATCTGTATTTTTATTGGAAAAAAATATGCGAGACTATTTTATTTGATAAATCGTTAGTGGGGCATGCTGCGACTTCGTTAGTGGGGCATGCGTCGACTCTAAAACCAAAAAGTTGGAACCCCTCTCCTTGTGGGTTTTTGGTAATTCCAAAAAGTTTTTGAATGGATTTTCCACGTAAATGGTTGGTCGAACAAAAATTGAAGTGGACAATATTATCTACAAATTATCTAATGTACTCGTTGCGCTGCAGCCAAAAGCACAAAAAGCAGAGGGCGCCAAAATTTTCAAAAACGGGTTTTTACTATAATATGGGCGAGATAGGGGAATACGGTTCAGCTTACTCAGACTAGACGGACTCGTCTTTTGTCGGCTCTCGGGCACCGTATTACCTACCGGTTTCCCCGAGAGCCGACAAAACACGAGTCGGTCTAGTCTGAGTGAAACTGAACCGTATTCCCCTATCTCGCCCATGTATAGTTTTTACTATTTTTTGGTGCGAAGTTTTTTTTTAGCGTTTGATACAGTGGCGTAACTACAAATTTTGCCCCCCCCCCGCAACATCCAGCTCTACCTAACCAATTATTACCTTGGTGTATCCTACAAATAGGTGTATCTGGGCTCGCCCCCCCCCCTCGCACCGCGGGGGTATAGTTACGCCACTGGTTTGATACAAATGTAAAGTTGCAGAGAGTGCCTTAATTTGTCTGAAGGGCAGTAGAGAGACGATCATTTCTACGTCAGAACGTATCTTTTCTGGCTCTTCGAAATGAGCGTTTGCTTCATTTGCGAAAAAAATTTTCGGTGACGATGAATACTGTGCGTTGAAGCCGCGGGACCGGTCATCTTCATGGCATTGTACGATGGTGACACTTGCAAGTACACACTGTCTTAACTTCGCTTCAAGGAATTCACGCAATCCGCGACCAAGAGCAAAGTGAATCTCTGTTATTTACCGCCTTCGCCCGATGCATTGGTTGAGCAATGGATCCCTTGGTTGGGGACTTCTTGAACGTTGTTTCCATGGAATATGTGTTCATTTGGTTGTTCAATAATTTCCGGAGTAGGCAAAACCGAAGTAACTGCAAAATTGTTTTTTAACATACTATACCACCAATAGAATCTTGTCCCTTTCACTCACGAAAAATAGTACACTATAATATAATAATATAATGACATTCCTTTCGTTCTGCAAACTCCAACAAAACAAAGTCATTTTTAATTCGAAAATATATTACCATTGTTTTAATATAATAATAATATAATAACAGTATATTAATTACAGATTATCGTCACATCTGAGTAATCTTGTGGTAATTATCACATTTGTCATAAAATATCAAATTAATTTAAATTAAAGTGTATATAACAAGATCACTGTATCAACAATATGACAAACAACGATATAAACAAATAAACAAATAATAATAAATGATGATGAATGTTATATACTTCAGCAGCTAACGTTAACTGCCAGAAAATCTTCGACGCCGTAGTACTTCCTCTCCATCAGCAGCCCTTTGACCCTTTTCTTGAACTCGTCAGGTGGTAGGTCTTTAAGTTCTTCCTTCAAGTGGTTATATAGCTTGGGACCCCAATAATCGACACCCGAATGCGATAGTGAAAGTCGATGATAAGAGGTTCTTAGATGCTTTCTACTTCGTGTGTTGTACAGTCATCTCAACAAAAACGTTGCCAATCTACACGAGCCGAGCGCACTTAGGACGGACTTTAACTTGAAGGCATGCACATCATATTCATTCAGAAATTGATAACTTCAAGACACATGTAACGCAGCTTACAAAGGCACACAATAACCCGCTCGTTAAACTACTATGAAATACATAAAGAACAAACAAACTGTGTGCTCCAATACCAAGAATGTATAAAAAAAATTATGATATACAACTTTCTGTGTATATATAAACTCCTCCTGAAATGCCCTGTTGGAATAAAACACTCATTCATCGAATTATAGTGGTATAAAAAGTATAAAGTTGTTTTATTTATTTGTAGTATGGAATATCAGAAAGTAAAGGCTTCCAGTATGCATTTTTATGTATTCCTACAATGTCAGTTTTTTCCAATGTTTAGCACCACGATCTCGGAAACTACAACAGATAGACATTCGGTAAAATGGGAAAAGAATTGCAGTTTTAATAGCTCTATTTAATTAGAGTTTCGTTTGTTGGAAAAAGCGCATGGCTTACTAGATATTTTTCAGATATTTTTTCTTTTGTTATTTTGTTCGATTTAGAAGATATGTGTAAATGAAGAAATTGTAGGAAATTATATGGTAAATAATACACCTATTTCTTTATTTGAGCTTTATTTTTTGAGTTATGACACAAACTCGTGTTTTTTTCTAATGGGAACTATAGTAGGCCATGACTATAAAAAAAGGTGCTTTGTCAACAATTCACATGATGTGCTACTTATATAATTATTCTTATAAATAAATAAATTATGGCCATTTTATTATTTTAATAAATAGGTTAAACTGTATTTTTTCTGTGACGGGAAAAAAAGTTGACATTTTATCCTTCTTGACAGGTAATAAAATGTCACTTTATCAACCCGGGCATAAAGTGTTACTTTTTGCCCATGGGAAAAAAGTGCTACTTTTTGCCCGCTTAAATTGACAGATATTTGATTATTTTACAGGTTTCCATTAGCAACGCTGGTGTAATGTCACTTGAAATGTCACATCGATTGATTTTCTGACTTTAATATATAGTATTAACGTGTTTTCTTTCAATATTAAATCGTCGTTTTTCCCATCACAGAAAAAATAGTGTATTATACACGGGAAAAAAATTAGATTTTAGCTCTCGGCAGTGGCGGCTCTTTAATGAGAGCAAGTGAGCAATTGCACCCCCTGGAATTTTGAAACAAAACAAACCAAGCGGCGACTAACTGTGAAAGTATTTATTTATTACGTATTCATAGTTATTGAACAGGAACGTGGTGTGTACGGCACGCGAAATAACCTACATGCACCGATCGTCGTCACAGATATAATGACGCCTAACAGGCAACAGCGCACGGATGTAAAGACCCCTTCCACGAAGAGAAACATACCCATGAGCAAAGCGCTACTGTTGCTGCGTTAAGCCATTAAACATTACATTGAAGGTGGGGAGAACTGTATTTTGTTCTTGTTCCATATCGTATAATACATAGCATGTGAGCAAGATTCCCGTCTGCTCAACGCTGTTGTAAGATGTATTTCGTGTCTGCGATACAGAATAACACGTTTTCGCGGTTAACGTATGATGAAAAAATCGCAATAAAAAATTTTAAACGGCCGATGCCTCAATTATGTTTAGAAAATAAACAATCTGTTAAAGGTAAAGACGTTATAAGAAAATTCAAAATGAATATTTATCAGAAAAATGACTGGATTTGTGGGTGTGAAATTAAAAATACTTTGTTTTGTTTTCCGTGTCTTTTGTTTGGTGGTGAACCGTCTTGGTCAAAGAACGGAATAAAAGACTTAATTCATCTTAGTGCTAAAATTACGAAACATGAAAATTCCGAAGGGCATTTGAAAAATATATTTAGTCTAAGAATGTTAGGAAAAAATAACATTCAGAATGTTTTAGATCATCATATAGAAAAGCAGTTCAACAACACAATGAACAGGTAACAAAAAATAGGCATGTGTTAAATTTAATAATAAATTGCATTAGATTTTGTGGCGCGTTTGAACTGGCACTTCGGGGTCATGATGAACGGCAAACGTCGAATACCAAGGGCATTTTTCGGGAATTGATAAATTTTACGGCAGAATTAGATAAATCGCTCAGAGATCACATCGAAGCAGCACCGGTTTTTAATTGAATTTATAAATGATTTCCCAAATTTTAATGAAAAAGTGATAGAACTGTTCTGCAAGTCAAAGACACGCAAAATGGACTTCGTTTATCGTCAGATGTAATCAAACTGTAGTGTTATATTTACTATTCCCTCAAAACAAACTGTACAATGAACACTACCTGTCTGGAACAGTATGTCGGTGAAACTTATAAAGATTGGGTAAGCGTTCTTGTATTACACTTTTTAATTTTGAAATTATGCACTCCCTATGTGAACCACCCCGAGCCGCCACTGGCTCTCGGTAATTTATCTTCCCCCGCGTCGCGTCGGGAGATAAACCTTACCTCGAGCTAAAATCTAATACTTTTTTTCCCTTGTATAATAAATAACTATATTTACCTTATAATTTCCTACAACTTCTTGTTGGCTGGAATAATATTTCCTTTTTCTTTACAATACGATTACAAATAACTATTCCCTTTCTGTTAAAAATATTAATAAAAATGAATTAAAGTAAACCCCATATATGTTTTAAATGCAAATCTGAATATAATGAAACTGTTTTAAAAACTCAGATGGGCATAAGAGTGACAACTAAAACATATCAAAAATATACATATTTAGGTGCCTTATAATAAAAAAGACGATTTTAATAATTTGAAAGACAAATTAATCGAAGTGATAAAATTATTGATAACACTTACGCATTTTAAGGTCTAAGAGCCAATCAACAATGAAATAGCAATCTGTCGATTATGCTGCATATTTTATTATATTTCATTTATTTATTTTTTGTTTTATAGTCTATTTTTAATCATTTTATTTGGTGTACCAGATATGGGTAACATTGTTAATATTGTAGATATAGGATCTGTTAAATTAGCCAAGTTGGTAAGAAATTTGAGCAGTATTTGATAGTATTTTGATATTTAACATTTGTTGTCAACTTTTAAAGATATTGAAAAAATTGAAAATAACTAAAATTTTTAATCAAACAAATTCTTCATAACCATTAAAGATAGAGCAAAACTAAAAACAGCAACTTGTAGTAATTTTACGTAGAATTTAATAATCTAAATCAAAAATTCGTGTCCAACTGAATTATCAAAATATAAACTTATGTTTTTTTAAATAGCAATCATAGTTGGCCATGACTTTATAAATATGATTATTTTATTCTGATTTCATAGATACAAGGTTTGGTATAATAATCTTTTTCAAAAATGTATTATATTATATCTTAATAATTAAGTTGGTCATTAATTAAGATTATTAAATTCTACGTAGAAAATATTACAAGGTGCCATTTTTAGTTCCGTTCTATTTCTAACTGTTACGAAGATATGTATAATTAAAAATTTCGGCGTTTTTAATTTTTTTAAATATCTTCAAAAGTTGACAACAAATGTTAAATAATTCTGAATTTGAAAATACTATCAAATACTCAAATTTCTTAACAACTTTACTAATTTAACTCATCCTGTATCATCAATATTAAGAAAGTCTATATGGGGGAGATAGAAAATGGGCAGACATCTGTAATTCAATACAATTTTACAACCATAATTTAAAAAATTACCTCTGCGCACCGAGTTCTCGTAAAGCAAATAAGATTTGCTATATGTACATAACCAAAATAATTTATTTTGGGGATATTAATACATTACACGTTAGAGTGCATACATATATATATAACGTTAAATATATTTTGCTTTATGAAAAAATATTTTTTTATTATTGTATCCGTATTAGTATATTGATCATAAAAGAAAACAAACTCAAAAATTCTCAAAGTATTTGGCATATACTTAGAAGGCCAGTGAAAAGCCCACCGAAAATTGCAAAAACATCCCAAATAAAAACCGAATGATTTATTATGTTTACATTAAATGTATCTTCATGAATGTAGATACCTATTCCTCCCTATATTTCACGTCGAAACTCTTGCTGGAAAGAGTGACTATTTCATTCATAATAAAGTTATAGCTCGACCTACAAATATTAGACAGAATTTATACTTTAGATTGGCAACCTTATTGTTGAGAGGACTGTACCCATGGCTGTTTCCATTTGGATAACATGTGTGTTTGTTGGAAGCCTTTCTTTCCAGTAGAAATATTCTATTTGCATCAGCCGCCTGTCCCCAGAAGAGAGTTCCATAACTTAGAAGAGAATGAAAATACGAACAGTACCCCACCTTTGCAGATTCGTATGTGTATACATGTCTCAGTCTTGTGATGGTGAATACGGCAGACGTCAGTCTACCAGCTAGGCTATTTATATGTGTCCCCACCTCAGATTGGAGTCCATTATCAGACCCAAAAATTTGGCTTTTTCCCGATCTTCTGTTGTTTTCGTGGAAGATTTCTTGTTTTGCATTTTGTTCGGGTTCATTTTCAGCTGATTTGCCGCAAATCAGCCCTCTGCTTTTTGGATGGCAGCTGCAGATTTTGCTTTTAGCTCTTGCAGTTCTTTCCCCCTTACTAACAACGAGGTATCATCCGCATATAGACACAAGTCCGTGCCTGGGACACTACAGGGCAGGTCTTTCATATATATATAATGAATATCTTCGGTCCAAGAATTAGCGAGACATGGATGCGTTTCTAACTATTTTGGGTATTCTCAGGAAGCCGTACGCTTCAAAATAATTTCTTGTAGAGATACGAAGTGCTGGTATACTTGCGTGTGCGAGTATTCCGTAATCCAAAAAATTCTTAATTACTCACTCTACGACATATTCCGGAAATTCGAAAAATTCTTAACGATACACGCACATGTCGTTTTAGTTTCATTTTTGGGTGTGTGAAGTTAGACCCCTTTTTCCGAAAATCGAAATTCTGACAGTTGTATCAGGTTGTTCTAGGTTTGTTCTAAATTGTTCCAACGTGTTTCAAAGAAAAAGTCGAAATTGGCCAAGATAATAGGAAAAAACGATTTTGCAAGAAGCGGAATGACTTGCACTTTCTGCACATTACAGTGTTCAAGGAAGTTTTTGCAAGACGCAGTTCTATAACAATACTCTATCTAATATAAGCAGGAAATATTAAATATATATTTTCTCAAATAATATAATGTTCTATTATTACAAAACCATATTGTTACCAAATACTGATAAACTATTACAAAGAAAAAATCAAAACTGGCTGAGATAATAGGAAAAACCGATATTTTTTCAGTCCCCTTTTCTTAAAAATCCAAATTCTGACGGTTCCAAAGTAAAGTCATAATCGCCCCTAATAAATAAAATTTAAATCAAACAAAATCCGGTTATTTTATTTTGTGAATAAACCTAGCCACTTTTTCTTTTCATGTTTTTTTTTCTGTGAAAACAAATACGTGTGTCGACATTTTTACGGCGTACGGCACAAAAATACAACTATATCGAGTAGACGCTGTCGCTTCTTTCGTTTTCTGCACGTCCACTTCGTAATGGATTTGTCTATACGTCCTAGCAAGCTGCACTATTTAGAAGAAAATGCGCTCTCTCTACGCACAATTCGCACGAGTGTACAGATGCCTCTTAAGCGAAAAATTCCATAACCTATTTGGTAATAATCTTTAAAATCACATTGTATAAATATGCAATACGATTTGATTATACCGAGCCCAGTTAACATCTAATTTATTACTGTTGTTGACATTAGACTGACTTGACGTTTATTTTGTCTATTCTACATTTTTTTCTACTCAAATTATTCTATTACTACACATATTCAAGTCGTTTCATTTAATGCGTGCTACATATTTACTGAAATATATTCTGGAAGCTACAGAGTACACCAACAGGAACTATATCTAGTGGCTTCAATGGAAAAATATGTATGTTGTGGTCATTTAGTTCTTACCATTCGGAATTCTCAGAAAATGCGAACTGATTAGCCAAAATGTAGAATAAGGAAGATGCTTGCTAAATAGCCATTATTTTGTATTTTTAATATTTGTAGATAGGCAAACAGAACATTTTTTAAATTCAATTGAAAAACTGCAAGGCTCAAGTGAAGCAGCATTGGTACACTTTATCTGGTCACTAGTATTAACAATAAGTCTAAAGCTCGTTTTACATCTATCAATTTTAAGTTCAATTTCTAGAACTTGGCGGAGTACATGCAAAATTAACGGCAATTTGGGTTTTACATCCGTCAATTTCAAGTTCAATTTTAAGTTCAATTTCTAGTTCAATTTCTAGTTCAATTTTAAGCAGCTGCCCATAGCGTTTACATACGTGATTTTCAAGTTCAATTTAAAGAAGTTGAAATTAATTACTGTGACTTACATATATATCTATACATAAAACGTATATGCATATATGCATGTGTTTGAGATACACACATACATTAAGTGCTATTGTCGACAATCGAACGCACAGACACCGGTGTTTCGACCTATGAGGTCTCATCAGTGTGCGTGGAGATTCTCGACAATAGCTTCAAGACTTAAATCACTGCTTATGTCACATGCATATATGCATATACGTTTTATGTATAGATATATATGTAAGTCACAGTAATTATTTACTGCTTGATGTTAGTTTTAACATCCATGTGTTCACACTTTTCATTTTCGTTTTGATCGGTGACGCCACCTAAGGCTCTATTACATGAGATACACTATTAACATACAGGCCTCTGTATAGCAGAACATGCCGTCAGAAGCCATCGCTTTGTTCTGTGCCCTCATAGGTCGAAACACCGGTGTCTGTGCGTTCGATTGTCGACAATAGCACTTAATGTATGTGTGTATCTCAAACACATGCATATATGCATATACGTTTTATGTATAGATATATATGTAAGTCACAGTAATTATTTACTGCTTGATGTTAGTTTTAACATCCATGTGTTCACACTTTTCATTTTCGAAGTTGAAATTGATGAAATAGAACATGTTCTATTTTTATTCAATTTATCTTCAATTTTTTAGTAACTTTTAACTTGTGTATATTGTGTTTGGTCATTCTGCGCAAATTTTATGGTTATGTCATAGTGATAGAACCTTGTTTACCTTGTGAATGTTCTGATATTGTCTATGGTTATTGTTGTTGTTTATATATAGTTTATTAGTTTATTATTGTTATTATTTGTTGTTATTAGTTTGTATTGTGTTGTTTTTGTGTTAAGGTATATATAGGTATCTTTGCTACTACATTTATAAAAATATGCCATTCATATTCGAAAGAAATGCCACCAAGGCTTTGATATCTTTGTATGAAGAGCATACAAACTTGTACTTGGTAAGTACACCATTGTACAAAAACAAAAATGCGAAAATAGAATCTTTTAAGAGTATTGCAGGTGAATTGAACAGGTAAAATTAACTAAATTGAATAAATGTAGGCTAGTGCCGAGTGGAATCTATTTCATGAAATATCTGTTTATTTATATATTGAATTGTTTGTTGTACAGATTACTAAATATCACTTCAATCACATCGGCTGATGTAAATAAAAAAATTAATAACCTGAGAACGCAGTATTTTAACGAAAGAAATAAAATAAAAAAGAGTGAAGTAAGTGGTGCTGGCAGTAAAGAAATATATGTTCCGAGTTGGTGGTGTTACAGTGAACTGGGATTTCTCAACACTTCTGCACCTATCAGGGAAAGTGAGAGCAACCTTAAGGTTATACCCGAAGAAGTGGAAGCTGAAGAAGTAATAATGTATACATTTTCTACAAGTTATAATGTTTTTCTTTTTATAGAATTTAGAGTTACTGTATGATGGTACTATAGAGGATATAGATTTATATTCCCAGAATATTCCAGAAACTAGATCGGAGGTATCTTCTCCTTTGCCAAAAGCCGCCCCTTCTACAAGTGGTAAGAGAAAGAGGCGTAATGTGCTGCAAGACACTAATGAACTATTAGTTAATGCAGTAGCGGCTCTTAACAGCGAGAAAAATGTAGAACCTGACCATCTGGAAGCTTTTGGGCAGTATGTATTAGCAATAATATTATTTATAGTGTTTGATAAAGTGTATTTGTAGAATGGTAACATCAGAGTTGAGAAGAGTGAAAAGCCCAGAAAGTGTGGATAACCTGAAATTAAAGATTTTAAACTTAATCTATGAGGAAGTAAGAAATCAATAACGCAGAAAATAAACTTTATTACTATTGTGAATACTACTAAAAAATAGGAAATGCTTTCATGAATGAAAATGAAAAGTATGGCATACTTTAATATTTAAGAAAGGTGACAGTTTTCTGTGTTATACAGAGAGATTCAAAAAGATTGTGTATCCTGCTTCAAAGATATGTGAAACATACTAGTATGTGCTGTCTTTTCTACTAACTGGTTTGAGAAATGTTGATAAGTAAGAATCTCCAATTGGACATTTTCACATTTCTTGCAATTACTATTCATTTCTTTTATTGATGACATTCAAAACCTGTATGTTTTGAAGACAAAAAATATAAAACTGATTTGTTTCAAGTCTGGCAGTATGAACTGCTGTCATCATGCAAGAAGAAATCTAATGTGTATATCCATCTTATAATACCTATAAATTTAGAATATTATTCTAATAATGCTGCACATATCTAAAGTGTGTCATATATTAACAAGACAGGGTAGACAGCCATTTTGAATCTTTCTGTATTTAGGTGTACCACAACATGAAGTACACTTTAGTGTTTAATACCCGATTGCACCACATTTCATTAGAAGTAGTTCTTAATAAAGTGGTAGTTAAATTTTATGTGACTCATACCAAATCTATTCAGCCTTGCTGAGCTGAATAATGTAATCTAACTGGTTTGGATTCTCTGGGCCTGGCAGTTTAGGTTCTTGCATATTTCAACAAATGTTATGTAACACTGTAGTGGCAACAATAAATTCAAGCATATTTGTTACATTTCACAAGCCATTACTGAATGTATTTTCTGTAATAATGCTAATTGCAATATGAGACTCACATCTTTGTAGTGTAGGATTTAGTAGTGATGGAAGATTGCACCTTCTAAAATTACAGACACTATTTCCAAATTCAAATAATACTATACTAACTTTTGTACATTTTACCTAATAACATGTAATTATTGTACATTCTATTTTAAAAGCACAACTAATGTTAGAACTATGTGTTGAGTTGCGAAATCTAAAAAAATATATTTCACTCAAATTATAAAAATGATCAAGCCTATCGTCAATACGTAAAGGTATCCAAACATGTTGAGCTGGTTAAATCGAGAACGAATTTTTAAACATTTTTCAATTTATGTTGAAATATAAGTTTTAATGTTAATTTCCAAATTCTAGATATCTTAAAACTATACTTAAATAAAGTTACTCTGAAACCGGTGTGCAGAGGTATATTTCAACACAATTTACTTTTAAAGTCACTTAAATATGTCTGTTATATCTTGCTACCCTCTTGTAATTAATTTCAAAGAAGGTAGTGAATTAAGCACCACCACGGTAACTAACCTTCTTTTAAAATTTTAAAGGACGCTTGTCTTTTAATTAATCACCAACTTATAACACTCAGTCTTACCTCTTACTTCCCCAAGGGTCGATGTTAAATATGGGTATCAGCACTGCCTCCAGCTACAGTCGGGGAGGGCGAGTTCGAACACCGTACTAAGTCGAAGGTTATGATGTCAGGGCGCCTATCCGTAATAATGTGCTGAGCCCAACAGATATTCAGACCCCGGACCAGATCCAATATACAACCCCCAAGTGATAAGTAAATAAGACCAATACACACTCATTCAACTTAACAAACAGTTTATTAAAATTAGTTCTCAGATTCAACAGCGTATTTCCAGTACTTGTACAAAAAAAACGGCTATATATAAAATCTCTAATTCCCACGAGATAATTAGAACAAGGCAAAAAAAAAACAATGAAATGAAACACACACGCAACTCCGTTGCAAATTCCGTGACGTAATATTACAAATTTTAGAAGTTCAATTAAAAGAAGTTAAAAGGTGAACACAAGAACAACTTATAAACTAACATGATTCACCAACAATATTCTTACAAGTACACAGTTATAAGGCAAGTTGCCAAAAGTCCCTCTAAAGTCGAACAGTTTGCTCGTATAATGCAACACGTCAACCAAAATGAAACACTCTGTATACCAGAGGCATTCGACAATCTATTCGACGTTAGAAATCAGACTTAAAGTTGTAAAATTATCTAAATCTATAAAAGAAATAGCGCTAGTTAACTATGCTTTACAGGTAGAATATGCAATTAAATAAAATTCACTAATTCCTTACGGAATTACACCAAAATTAAATTACAAACATTGATTAAATGCATCAAAAATTATCTACGAATTTACACAAGTTCGCTGTGAGGCCACACTGCCACACACATCCAAAATTTAATTCAATTTCTAAATCCAAAAATAAAAATGGCTACGTAACGTCTCCAAAAATGTCAAAGTAACCTCCAAATGGGGTCACTATTGTTAATAACTACGTTAAATTAATTAATTCAAAAAAACATAAAGGCTCACAGGCCATAAGAAGTTAGATTAAGAATTTACGATTACTTATTTGATTAATTAGGCCGGAAAATTGAAATTCACTGTTCAAATTGTACGTTATTGACACAAATTTTGTCAAACTGCTAAGTCAATTAAATTCTACCCTCTGGATAATATCAGAGAAAGATTCACACAGACACAATACCTTAAAACATCACATCCACAGCTTCCAAACACGACAAATCCTTCGGATCCACACGATACCAGGTATATGCCCTCCTATCTTGGGTTTACGACACCTCAAGTGATAGCGTTCGAAGGCTACAGTGTACCAATAAACTGCACCTTAAATGTGCCCTCACCACAAGATCTAACCACAATTCCTGGACGTTGGAAAATTACTAGCACGTGTTCCTCTCGTATTAACTTCAACCAACAATGCTCAAATGAGGTTTCAATCAGGCCTAACACCAGCAGCTAAATTTAAATATAGAAACGACACAAATTAGGATCGATTAGACACGTGGAAAGTATACTTACAGCAGCTTATCAAATTCCCAAAGCACAGAAGAAATATCCTTGTTAGACTCAAATACACGTCAAAAATTTACCAATAAACCTCGAGAATCACAATAAAATCCGCTTTTGTAAGCGATTATCGACGATAAAACTTAACTTTCCATATTCTCAAGGCAGCCAAGGGAAAAGATTCTGCTCTCGTGTCTAACCTCTCGCAACGACCGTTAAAAATCAAAAGAGCAAAAGCCTAACGTGTCAGAACCCGACCAAACAACCCAACTATGGCAAACGCCCTAAAAGAACGAACGAGCCAACTAATACTTTAAACGTACGGCAAAAATACAGGTTCAAATAACCATAGATCAATGGAAAATAATTATTAATAATTTGTTGCATAACTCTGGGCCCAAGAAGTTCAGAAAAAAAGAAATTAGACAAAATAAACAGTAACAATTTAATTAAATTAACAACAGACGCCATCTACCCAACAATGCCCGTATACGTTACACACACCTGCAGCAAGGCAGACGCGTGAAACAGGAATCTTAAGCACTTCTACTCCAGATGGCAGTAGTAGTAGGAAGACGACACAAATTAAATCAAAAACTAATTACGTATTCCGTCACTAAAATAAACCATTAAAAGGGTAAAATACAACCAAAAAAAAAACGTAACAATTCCTCCCTTACCACAAAAGGTTATTTACTTGTAAATTACCGTTAAGCCAAGAGTTATGAAACCAGAAGCTGGACTGTGCGTAACACCACATATAACATACGAAACAAGGAACCAAGTTAAAAATCGACAGCGACTAGGCAAAACGGAAGACGAATGTGCGCGACCATGTCCGACAGCAAACGCAGCATCACCAAACGCTTGACCAAAACCACCACGCGGTCCTTCGGCATTCAGCCGGTACGGGGAATTAACGAGGGATAAATAAAAAAACATGGGTGTCGAGATTCTGCACAGACGCGCCCCGAGACCTGACCAACCGACAGCCCAGTACCACTGATAGCATCAAAAAGGAAATGGAGTAGACGGGTTACGTTACGGTGTGCCCGGCCGGCGGTGATCCTTACGACGGTCGAAGGCACAGGAAATAGGAATAGATACTACCAATAGACCAAGATGCGGGAAAGGCAACCCCCGGAACGACACTCTGCAGACACGCGACAGTAAAAGAGAACTTTGGGTGAGGCCCTCGGAATCTCAAAACAAACAAAATAAAAAGGTGAACTAAAAATGGGTTTATTACTACAGATACGGGATGCAAAGCGGAATAAGGAGAGGTATTTAAAGATAGGGTAGCGCAGAATGGTGAATCTACTAAAGACACAGACGGCACGTCCACGCGACAAACGTATATTCCGGAAACACAACAACGAAGATCGCCAAACAAAAACAAAAAAAAAAGGACATAGCAAAAGAAGTTTAAAGTCTGGACCGGCGTTGTCCCGACTGAAACGCTGAAGGCGAGCGATAAAGCCATAAGGCGAAAGTCAATATCAAATCCTGGAGGTAACATTTTGACGATAACACTAGCAAAAGAAAGTCGCCAGGACACGACCCTTGGAAGGCTGAGAACTATCAAATAAAGACTGTTCTTCTTTATACCTTCGCAAATAAACGTCTAATCAGGAAGAGAATGTCAATACGACATATCCAACACGATAGAATAACTATCAATTGCAAATTCTAGACCATACGATACGTAACATAATCCCAAAATGGTAAAGGTTCTAGAACTGCTATACGGTACGAAGTCATAAAATCGTTATTACTTAATCGTAAACAATACGAAGCCATATTCGGTACGGAACGTCATATCAGTACGGAAGAGTCGAAATCGGAACAAAAGTCAGAATCGGTGCGAAACACATAACTATCAAAGTTATACGGAAGTCGGAAATAACTTAACTAACGTAAGTTATGCGGTACTCAAGGTAACATACAGAGTTACACGAAATTAATCCACCCAAATCAATCGTCGCTGTGTGGGCTATCGACAAAACATAGGGAGAACATCCCAAATCAGAACACGTAAGGAAATACGTCGAACCCACGACAACTAAAATTGAAGATGTTAAAAGAAACGGGGGGACACTGAGAATTTTTGGGACGCCTTTTACGCCCAGGCATTAAACCCACAGGTATATTCGTTAGGCCTACCTGCAAACCGAAGACTTGCAAAGATTAATCGTCGTTAGGTTGTGCTTTAAGATGTTCAACACTCCATGTACCCGGAAGCACATCACCATCACAATTTTTAAGTTCATAAGAGTTATTAGACATACGGCGATGGATCATGAAAGGACCAATATACTTATCTGCTAACTTCGCAGAATAAAATTTCGCAGCATCGGACAAAACAAAATTCCTACGCCAAACCAACTGATTAGGCAGGAAGGAGACAGGACGATGTCTAAGATCGTAGCGAACTTTAGACTTCTCATATGCTTTCTGTAGACGGTTCTTAATGTCACTATAGAGTCTCGAAAAATTAGAAGATCGACACATAAAATCTTCCGGATTTCTTTGACACGTTTCGACGGCATTTTCGTCATCCACAGGAGTATGGAAGTTACGTTCACCGGTAAGATACATTTCTCTGCCAAAATTTACGAAATAAGGAGTATGACCAAGAACCTCATGTTTTGCCGTGCGAATAGCACAAGATATTTTCGGAAGGAATAGGTCCCAGTCACGATGATTATCGGACACATACGATACCAACATAGTCTTAATAACACGATTAACGCGTTCAACGGGATTTGCTTGAGGATGATAGTACGACGTATACGAAGGACTAACCTTGTACTTCTCTAAAAATTGACGATATTCCCTAGAACGAAACTGAACACCATTATCGCTAATAACCTTACGAGGAGTTCCAAAAAGTAAAAATACATGATTTTCTAAGAATTCTATGATCTTATTAGTCGAGGCTTTCCGCAAAGCACACGTTAAAACAAACTTACTGAAACAGTCAGATACGACAAGAATATAACTAAAACCACGTTTGGTTCTCGGTAACGGACCCACAATATCCACACTCAAAACGTCCCAAGGTCTGTCAATGAGAGAATGACCTCCCATACGACCAGCAGGTTTTCGTTGTTCAGGTTTAGTTTTGATGCAAGTAGGACAACGACGTACATAACGGATTACATCATGAACCATTCCAGGCCAGAAATATTTTTGGTAAAGACGATGAAGAGTTTTGAAGATACCTAGATGACCAGAAGTTGGTACATCATGGCAGGACGAAATGATCTCAGAACGACGTTCTTTAGGAACTACTATTTTCCAATCCTCATCCTCATTGTCAAAATATTTGTTAGAAGGACGTACAAATTTACACAGTTGGCCATTAGCTATCTGGAATGTAGGATATTTCTCCGGATTCGTTTTGACTGCTCTAAGTAGTCTGTGATACCACTTATCGGTTGATATGACGGAAATCGAAATAGAATCAACGACAGGAACCGATCGGGAGAGAGCATCAGGTACAACATGATCCTTACCTTTACGATGGATTATGTCGAAATCATATTGCTGCAGTCGTACAGCCCATCGCGCGAGTCGACCACTAGGAGATTGTAACTTACTTAACCAACATAAAGAATAATGGTCCGTAATGACGCGGAAGTGCGAACCCTCTATGTATGGACGCAACTTCTCAATCGACCACAAAACTGCTAAGCACTCTTTCTCGGTAGTCGAAAAGTTCCTTTCCGCACCAGTAAGCGAACGACTAAGATAGCAGATTACTCTTTCCTCGTTATCGATACTTTGAGTTAAAACAGCACCCAACCCAAAATTAGAGGCGTCAGTTTGTATCGTGAACTCTTTGCTAAAGTCAGGACAAGACAAAATAGGAGCTGTGATTAAATGTTGACGGATTTTTGACCATGCCTCGTCACAAGACTGATCCCAACGGAAAGGTTGATTTTTACGTAACAAATTTGTTAAAGGACCAACGAGAGAAGAAAAATTTGGTATGAACCGACGATACCAAGACGCCATACCAACAATACGTCTAACGCCAGATACTGAAGTTGGTGTCGGAATTTCAAGAATGGCTTTAACTTTGTCAGGATCAACCAACAAACCCTGTTTATTAATCACGTAACCCAAATATTTCAGCTCATCACGGCAAAATAAACATTTCTCACGGTTTAGAGTGAGACCAGCAGTCTCTATACGGGAAAGAACTTCACTTAAAATTTCTAAATGTTTTTCGAAAGTGGACGTAACAATGATGATATCATCCAAGTAGACGAAGACATGCGGTTCAAATTCAGGACCTAAAACCTGATCAATGAAGCGCATCCAGACGGCAGGAGAATTTGAGAGACCAAAAGGCAAGCGACGACACTGGAACAAACCCCGATTAGGGACAGTAAAGGCGGTATAAGGTCGAGACGACTCCTCAATAGGGATTTGCCAATAGGCGGATTTAATGTCCAAGGAAGTCAAGAACTTAGCATCACGAAGTTTATCCAAGGTATTCGTGACATAAGGCAAAGGGTAGGCATCACGTTCCGTAACTTTATTGAGCTTCCTATAGTCAATGCAAAATCTATAGGTTTTATCTTTCTTCGGAACTAATAAAATAGGAGACGACCAAGGACTATTAGATTTTTCAACAACACCCAGTTCTAACATGCGATTCAACTCTTTATCGACGATTTTCTGCATAGCAGGAGAAATAGGGTAATATCTTTGTTTAATAGGCGGACCATGGACAACAATACGATGTTCCACTAAATTAGTACAACCTAATTCTTTAGTCGATTTCGAAAAATGATTGTTAATGAGTTGATCTAATTGTTGTTGCTGAACGTCAGAAAGAACATGTTCAATTCCTATCGTATTAATCGAAGCAGGTTCAGACGAAAATACCCATTCACCACGTCGAAGGTCAGGGACAATACCCATAATTTTCCAGAAATCCGCGCCCAAGATCAACGTATGCGGTAAAGAAGGGACAACCAAAATATCTATAACGCTAATTTGATCACGAAGACCCATAGGCACTGAGATTTCACCCAAAGATCGACACTTCTGTCCATTTGCTACAGTACATACCGTAATTTTAGACTTCAATGGAATATTCATGGAACGTAAAGTATTCCAACCAGGACCCCCTAAAATAGTGCGTGAGGCGCCAGAGTCAAGAAGACCCAAAAATGACCGATTAAAGATTGACACATTTAAATAAGGACGTTCGTCACCACGAGCGTTCGCGAGAATAAAATCTGTCTGATTCTTATGTCTACTATTCGTCGAATTATCAACACGGCGTCCCAAACGACGACTTAGGACGTCCGACGAGCGTTTCCCGAACATGAAGGACAAGACGGAACAGTCACATTTGGTTTGCCACAACGGTAGCAATGTTTCTTACGAGGTCGTGAGCATTGACCCGAACGATGACCCACAACTCCACAATTCCAACACTTGAAGGGAAAGGAAGTCTTAGAAGTACCAGCCTCCATGACATTGCATTTCACAGGAACCTTAGGTGCCGACACACAAGCAAGGTCTGGCTCAAGTGATTTGCCACGAGTAGGAGGAGGAACATAAGCTTCGACTGAAATTCTGCGAGCTTCAAGTTGTTTACCATATTTTAAGAGTTGGGCGATAGACGTGATTTCAACTAAACCAAACTGTGTCTGATAAAATGGCAAAAGATTTTTCAGCATAATCTTAAGCTGAGTAGCTTCAGGAACATGAGTACAGAGACGTGAGAATAGATTTTTCATCATGGAAACGTAAATGCCAATCGACTCAAGAGAACCCTGAGTTCGATGCTTAATCTCGTCAAATAATCGATCATCATAATCGGGAGCCAAAAATTCAGTCCTCAAACCATCCAATACATCAGACCAATTAAAGAAGGAATCTTTATTAGCACGATACCAAATCAAGGCATCTCCCGTAAAAATATCTATAGCGGAATTGAATAAAATTTCGTCAGTTGAATGACGCGCGACCTTAAGTTCGTTCACACGTTCAATGAAAGCGTTCACAGACATTTCGCGAGGGTTTCCCGAAAATTTTAGTCCCCACGTCGCGACCGGAACAGGTCTCAAAGGCGAAACCGGATTGGCCACAATAGGTTCGGATTCCCCATCACTAGATGACTCTTCGGACTCGAAATTTACTAACGGTCCTCCGGTGGTTAAATCTAAAATTGTGCTCTGTCCAAGCATAGTGCTTTTGCGAGCCGCTCTAGCCTTAATGGTTAATCGCACCCCCAGAGTACAAATTTGAGACACAAGTTGTGCACGTTGTTCAATTTCTGGTTCCGTTATTGGTTTACTACGTTGCGCACGACCGAAAGCACAAGCCAAAGAAGTCGACAACTTCTTGTACGCCGATGAAGTCCGCGTATCCGAAAAAGTAGCCAAGGTTGTCGTGATAACATCAATTTTTGCCTTAAGGGCATCAGCATCTTGAGTGAATGTAAACGGATACACCGGTACTAAAGTTTCAGGATCCTTACAAAAACGTTGCATAACTCTTAAGGAGCGACGCAACTCCTCGACCGTACCCCCACTCGTTGAACCGTATCTCGCTAACTCGTACTCTAACTCATCTTTATTCAGTCTGTTAATTTCTATCTTAAGATCCATAATGACGTAATCGAAATTTAAAATTCTACAATGAATACCCGGCAAGTGAATACTCCGCTATAAATTCCTTCCCACAATTTAATTACAATGTGGCAACGTTATTGAATTTAATTTAAGACGTCAAAGATTCAATCTTAAACTGACTGACACAAATCAAAATTACTTCCACTTCTTCACGTGAACCTATACATACAATTGATACACCAATGTCTACTGTACTTCTATTATCCAAATTACTTGTAACACCCGAAATTACTATACTGAGGGAAAAATCAAAATTCAGTATAAGATAATCAAAAATTCTTGGAGAACAATACGATACTATACAATATACGGAAATGAATTGACTACGGAAAAGAAATTATTCCCCAAGAAATATCAAAAGGTCGAAAATTTCCCCTAAGTCCAATCGGTGCTATAAAAACATCAAACATACATCATCCACACATACAACGTAAGACGTAACTGTGATATAAGCTGGGATATACTTTACTTTTACTCAAAACAAAAAAAAGGACAAGGTCTTCAATGCTAAAATCAATTAATTCCTGAAGATGATTCAAAAGTTTTCTGAAAATTCCCAAAATCTAAGATTCTTGATTTATTAAAAAAAAACGGCCGCTAAAACCCTTTCTAAGGCCCCACACGTTGGGCGCTAAAAATCCTTGCTACCCTCTTGTAATTAATTTCAAAGAAGGTAGTGAATTAAGCACCACCACGGTAACTAACCTTCTTTTAAAATTTTAAAGGACGCTTGTCTTTTAATTAATCACCAACTTATAACACTCAGTCTTACCTCTTACTTCCCCAAGGGTCGATGTTAAATATGGGTATCAGCACTGCCTCCAGCTACAGTCGGGGAGGGCGAGTTCGAACACCGTACTAAGTCGAAGGTTATGATGTCAGGGCGCCTATCCGTAATAATGTGCTGAGCCCAACAGATATTCAGACCCCGGACCAGATCCAATATACAACCCCCAAGTGATAAGTAAATAAGACCAATACACACTCATTCAACTTAACAAACAGTTTATTAAAATTAGTTCTCAGATTCAACAGCGTATTTCCAGTACTTGTACAAAAAAAACGGCTATATATAAAATCTCTAATTCCCACGAGATAATTAGAACAAGGCAAAAAAAAAACAATGAAATGAAACACACACGCAACTCCGTTGCAAATTCCGTGACGTAATATTACAAATTTTAGAAGTTCAATTAAAAGAAGTTAAAAGGTGAACACAAGAACAACTTATAAACTAACATGATTCACCAACAATATTCTTACAAGTACACAGTTATAAGGCAAGTTGCCAAAAGTCCCTCTAAAGTCGAACAGTTTGCTCGTATAATGCAACACGTCAACCAAAATGAAACACTCTGTATACCAGAGGCATTCGACAATCTATTCGACGTTAGAAATCAGACTTAAAGTTGTAAAATTATCTAAATCTATAAAAGAAATAGCGCTAGTTAACTATGCTTTACAGGTAGAATATGCAATTAAATAAAATTCACTAATTCCTTACGGAATTACACCAAAATTAAATTACAAACATTGATTAAATGCATCAAAAATTATCTACGAATTTACACAAGTTCGCTGTGAGGCCACACTGCCACACACATCCAAAATTTAATTCAATTTCTAAATCCAAAAATAAAAATGGCTACGTAACGTCTCCAAAAATGTCAAAGTAACCTCCAAATGGGGTCACTATTGTTAATAACTACGTTAAATTAATTAATTCAAAAAAACATAAAGGCTCACAGGCCATAAGAAGTTAGATTAAGAATTTACGATTACTTATTTGATTAATTAGGCCGGAAAATTGAAATTCACTGTTCAAATTGTACGTTATTGACACAAATTTTGTCAAACTGCTAAGTCAATTAAATTCTACCCTCTGGATAATATCAGAGAAAGATTCACACAGACACAATACCTTAAAACATCACATCCACAGCTTCCAAACACGACAAATCCTTCGGATCCACACGATACCAGGTATATGCCCTCCTATCTTGGGTTTACGACACCTCAAGTGATAGCGTTCGAAGGCTACAGTGTACCAATAAACTGCACCTTAAATGTGCCCTCACCACAAGATCTAACCACAATTCCTGGACGTTGGAAAATTACTAGCACGTGTTCCTCTCGTATTAACTTCAACCAACAATGCTCAAATGAGGTTTCAATCAGGCCTAACACCAGCAGCTAAATTTAAATATAGAAACGACACAAATTAGGATCGATTAGACACGTGGAAAGTATACTTACAGCAGCTTATCAAATTCCCAAAGCACAGAAGAAATATCCTTGTTAGACTCAAATACACGTCAAAAATTTACCAATAAACCTCGAGAATCACAATAAAATCCGCTTTTGTAAGCGATTATCGACGATAAAACTTAACTTTCCATATTCTCAAGGCAGCCAAGGGAAAAGATTCTGCTCTCGTGTCTAACCTCTCGCAACGACCGTTAAAAATCAAAAGAGCAAAAGCCTAACGTGTCAGAACCCGACCAAACAACCCAACTATGGCAAACGCCCTAAAAGAACGAACGAGCCAACTAATACTTTAAACGTACGGCAAAAATACAGGTTCAAATAACCATAGATCAATGGAAAATAATTATTAATAATTTGTTGCATAACTCTGGGCCCAAGAAGTTCAGAAAAAAAGAAATTAGACAAAATAAACAGTAACAATTTAATTAAATTAACAACAGACGCCATCTACCCAACAATGCCCGTATACGTTACACACACCTGCAGCAAGGCAGACGCGTGAAACAGGAATCTTAAGCACTTCTACTCCAGATGGCAGTAGTAGTAGGAAGACGACACAAATTAAATCAAAAACTAATTACGTATTCCGTCACTAAAATAAACCATTAAAAGGGTAAAATACAACCAAAAAAAAAACGTAACAATCTATAGCACATGTATTATTGATTTGCATTTTAAATCTTTCCTTCATTATTAACATAATCAGCATATTCTTGTCTTATATTAATGGCAGTATTTATAGGTCTGTTGCCTGCTTGTCTTGCAAGACCATACAGAAATACATGAGTTTCCTCATTGTCTTTACCATACAAAGGACTTTCTCTTAATAAGAGATTGTGTAAAGTACAACAGGCCAACGTGATAATTTGCACCTTTTCTGGGCTTAAATTAATAGGTGCTAAAAATATTCTAAATCTATTAGCTAAGATTCCAAATGCGTTTTCTACCACCCTTCGTGCTCGACTTAATCTATAATTAAAATATTGATGCTCTTCCGTCAAATGTCGTAAAGGAAAGGGTTTTAGAATTTGTGCCGTTAAGGGAAATGCTGCATCGGCCACTACCACATAGGGCATCGGTACATTTCGTCCTGGTAGCGGGTGATCTTCCGGGAAATTCAGCTGATTATTTATCATCGCTGCGTATAGGGAGCTCTGCCTAAACACCCCGCCATCAGACACTCTTCCATTAGTGCCGACATCTACATATAAGAAATTATATTTGGCGTCAACCAAGGCCAGCAGCACAAGACTGTGTGTATGCTTGTAATTGAAGTATGTTGATCCAGCGCACCTAGGTGCTCTGAACACAACATGTTTGCCATCTAGAGCACCTAAGGTTTGAGGGAAATTCCAGGATACTTCAAATTCCTGGGAAATATTTAGCCATTCCGCTGTCGTTGTCGGTACCTAATTTATAAATAATTAGAATTTTTTATGAGTTGTTCTATATTTTACCTTTAAATACTCTTCCTTCAAACAGTCATATATGTAACGGCAGATTGTTGGGATAAATAACGAAATGGTAGATTCTGATACACGGAAAGAATACATTAAGCTTCGGTAGCTTTCCCCGGTAGCCAGAAATCTTAAGGTGATTATTAGTTTGTCTTTTGCAGATATTGCAGACCTGAAGTTTGTATTCTGCTTGGCAATTTTTAGTTCGATTTTTTTTAACAATATATTAAATACTCGTTCGTCCATTCGTAAAAATTTTTTAAATTGCTCTGAGTCATTCATAAACTCCTCATTGACCAGGTTTAAATTGCCACATTTTTTAACAAGCCATGGTCTTACCCACCACCTTCTGGTCACTTTCCTTGTACTATTTACTGTACTGAGCAACATTAACGAAAATACCGTAGATCTCAGGCGATTAAGCCTTTCACGTTGTTTTTTTGTTTTTTATAACTTTCATTGTATATATGTATTTATTTGTATATAATGTATTTATGAACTGATTGACGTAACAGTAAATAATTATGCTGTCAAACTTGACATGTTATAATTTTGACAAATGAAGAACTCTCATGGAGGACATACACCATAATTGCAATATATTAACTATGGTGGCGGTGATACATACAGTTCGTAAAACCGATATTCCGTTAATAAGTTTTTCTTCAATATTGGTGTTTACGAGCGCATAAACACAACAACGGTTAATATATTGCATTTTAGGTATATTCTTTTTGCATTTATCCTGTAACGGTCTAGTGGCTCTGTGCCTGCTTACCGATCTGTATTTCCCAGGCTTGATATCTAGAAATTTTTATCTGAATTTTTGTCATGCTTGAGATGGCACATAAAGTTATTTGTTAAGCCATGTTAGAGGCGCTGGACAATCCTCAACATACGAAATTATTGTACAAGTTATAGATAATAATATATTTAAAAAAAACCTGCCTATAAAATATTTTTATATGTACTTAAATAGAAAATAAAGTATTAAAACAGCAGAATATTGTTTATATATAGTATTGTATTTCTCTTGTGCTAAGTGCATTAAAGTCATTATAAGACAGAGGTATGTATTTCTTTATTAATTATGCTTATATACTTCAGTTTATTACAACATAGTTGATCAATTTTCTAAATATTTGCAATTATATACACTATTATAATCTAAAAAGATATTTTGCTTTACATCAGTATAAACTTGTCTTTTCCTAAATCAAAAATACTTACACTGATACTAAACGAAGGAGCATACAACATACTCAAACATCATTTTTAGCTCTCCAGTTGCCAAAGATGACAAAAAAATATCAAGTAAATACAAGATTATTAGATTTATATATATTTATTTATTTAAAATTACGTGTATTTCCAGACAAAGAGTAATTGAAACTATGTGTTCCGCGTCTCCAAATCATGATATCGTATATATTAATACCTTCACAATAAGAGTTGAGACGATGGCCCTCATTTTATGCAAATAAACAGTACCTTTTTTGATTTTGAAGTTAGCTTTCCATTGATATACGTTTTATTCGATATTTATTTGGAAAAGAATGTTATATTATTTACAAATATACAACTAAGCTCACCCAAATATTTTTATGGAATGACACACACATCGGTATCTATTTGTCAATTTGACGTTTAGAAAGTTATTTATAATTGACAAGTGTAAAACGCTTTACTGTCAACTTGGTGACCTTGAATTTCTAGTTCAATTTTGTTACCTTGAATTTTAAGTTCGATTTCTAGTTCAATTTTAAGTTCAATTTATTGATAGATGTAAAACGAGCTTAAACAAGTAAAAGTCTAAGATACTTGACGGCTGATTTAGTACAATTTTAATGAGGATATCAGAAAGGAAGTGGGTTTATTGTGAATATTTCTACACCATCAATTTTAGTTATGTAATTAGACTGCACCTATTGGATAAATAAGGACGCTATAATCATAATTAAAATGCTATAATTATTACCTTAGGGCATCTTGCTATCATCGTAAAATTGAAATGTGCCAACAAGAAATAGATTTAGCAAATTGTAATAGTACCAAAGTGGAAAAAAGTACATCATGTACAAAAATACGAAAATTGAATGAGTTAGGAGAATATTACACTTTTAACCAGTGTTGTTTGGAAATATTCTATATTTCCTTTAATATATGTATGTATGTATGTATGTACGTATGTATAAATATCAGTCTATTGTAATATTTCAGTATAGTGTACAACAAACCCATTCTTTTTGGGTTCATTATTCTATTACTTGATGGCGTTATGTTAGGGACGAAATTTTGAGGTTAGCAGAAACAATTTCAACAAAGTAAATCGAAGTTACGTCACGGCCTTCGCATTCAGTTGGCCATGTAAAAAACAATAATAATAGTTTATTAGATAGGTAAGGTAAGTCCTGAGCATTTATAGCTTGAACCCATTGAATACTACAAAGATATAACTACCAGAAAAACTGAGGTATTTAAATTATTCACTCTCCTACTTATTTCAGTTCAAAGTGTAAAATAGTAAACTGCTTGGTAAGAAAACATAATTTCTGTAACACTCTTCTCTTGTATAATCATATAAGGAGTAATCGTACCTGGCATGCCTCTCGCAGCAGACGGCCATGTGATGTTCCAAATATTCCCTGAGATACAAGTGGATTTTGCAAAATGGGCACTGCTTGAGCTCTGGAATTGCGTGAAAAACACAACAATTAAAATTACAATAGAAAAATCAATATAGACAAATTCACAAACATCAAAATGCAATATTTACAATACCTTCAATTGAGAAGATTCGGGTTTTATCCTCCACACAAATGGTTTTATGTTTGGCTAAATGCGATTTCGAGCTGAATCCAAGGCTGCAAAATGTGCAGGCAAATATGTCCTTAGTAGTTTGCTTAGTAGTAGTATCAAAATCCAGTCTGACAATTTTATTTAGATTGATTCCGTATTCCCCACCAAAATACACCAACAATTCTTCACCGGCTTGGATTGGACGAGTGCTTTGATAATATATATTATCTTCAGATTGAAAGACACTCAAATTTCTTTCAGAAATATTCCTAGTAGGATTAATGTAATGCATCCAATTCAAATGCTTTGATTTATTTTTGTCCAAAACAAATTTCTCACCTTTCATTTCCCAGGGACATTCTGTTGCGGTGACTCCAGTGAAAGGACCAAATTTTACACCTTCAGGAATAATTCTTAAAGCATATATTCCGATTTGTCCCAAACAATCTTGAATTTCTAGAATATCATTTGGGATATCTTTTCGTGCTCCCTTATCTGTATTATTTAAAGTATATTTGTTTAAAATGTGGACAAGCATCCTACATTCAATACAATAGTCTATGTAATATGCTTCACAATCTTCACAGTCTGTTGGCAAAATATAAAGAGATTAACAATCGTAGCATTTACTACCACTTGGTGATTTTTCATATAAATACAGTGATGAAACATATATTTATACTGGTCTCAAAATAACCACATAATATACAACATAGGATGTCAAAGAATTAATTGGCAATTGCACTAAGTTAAACCTCAGTATTTCAGACAAAAACAGGTGTGAAACTCAAAATATTACACTTGGTGTTAGTAATGCAATGAGATTATGTTTTTCGATAAACAGTAAAAATAATAAATGGTCTCCAAGTCTTCTGTGTTAGAGTTGTGGTCTTATTTTATATTTAAGCTGCAGATGTTTCATCATTTGTTACAAACAACACAGTCAGAAACTTCTAATAGAGTTGCTTCTATTAGAAGTTGCCTTACAATATTTACTTACAAAGTAGTCCATTATCAACGTCAATTTTAATATCATCAGCATTGATCCCTCTTTCTATTTTAACGTTGTCATTTTGTTCTTCAGTTACTTCAAATGATGGCAATTCTATTTTAATATTGTCCAAATATGTGGACTCGTCATACTGCTTTATTTTGCCAAAGCGTATGGGGCCTTGTAATTCAGCATTGTCTGTAGTAATAGCAGTTTCAGAGATACACACTTTATCCTCTACAAAACTGTTTTCTTGGCACTGTTCTTCCTTTACACTAAATGTATTTGCGGAAAACATAGCGTCATACATATGAACTTGGTCAACATAATCAGCCATTTTTTGTGATTTGAGGAGAGTGACGAGGTCTTTCGCCACTTCCGATGGCTGCCTTCAGGTCAAAGAAAATATTTGCGCGCTAATTTTAAAATCTATTAGGCAATATATTGCATGAAAAAATAATTCGTGTTATGAATATAAGTTAAATACTGACGGAAACAAATATATCATTTCGTTCATGATAAAAAAAACATGTTTTATAAAGAAAATAAATTTATTTAAAATGTAAATAAATTATTATTATTACGTTATTACATAAATATTAAATAGCATGAAAAGTGACTGTGGCAAGAGTTCTGTGATTGATCGGCTGTTTCACTTTTCAAATATGATAAAGTTGCTCTAGTTTCTAATTTGTTATTTGTGCGTGTTGTGCATAGTTTGTTAATTAGAATAATTGCAGTTTATGGGTGGGAGCTATAACTGAACAATTGCTATTAAGGACATTGCCCTTGTTTATAAATACTATAGTTATACAACTGAAGGTTAGTTCGGGTAGGTAGCCAACAGAGGGGTTGGGCAGTAGGATGTGCCCATTCATAAATTTCTCCCGCTAAATTTGTTATAGTAAAAGCAGTCTTCTCTTAGTAGTAAAGAGAAGCCAATGGGAGCTTAAAGGAAGTGACGCAATTATCCAATTACACCAATCGTATTTGTTACAATTTTGTAGGCGTTTTGCTTTAGATTTAAATATCTTAAAATATTTTGAATTAAGGGATATGATAAGTCTACTGACACTAATTTTTCAAATTCCAAAAATAAGTGATGATGTGATTGTGGATGTTAAATGTTACTCTAAAATACATATTGCAAGACGATGTAACGAAGAAATGTCATTTTTCCTATACATTTTATCTTATAATTGACAATGGACAAGCTGAAAAAGGTTCAAAGTACTAACCTTTAATAAAATCTTTGTTTGCTTATGAATTAGTTTGTTTGTATAACTTGTTGGGTATGTACTATCCTCAACAATAATTGATGATTATTCATTCAGACTTGTATCATGGCAGTTGTTGTTACGATTCAGGCTTAGATAAAATAAAAATAACTATAGTCCGTCTCAACCTTATTATGCAGTACAGGTCTTATGGCAATTGATTTCATGGTTGCCAAATCGTCTCATTGTATAATGTCGTTACAGTTCCGGTTCATTATCTGACATTATTTGCAATCAAAACATAACCTATACGACTGTTGTCGTTCAAGTGATGCATACAAAAAACACTAAAAGGAAAGAATATATGGGAAGTTGGATTAGTTACAGCATGATATTTGTAATTCTAGAAATTTATTTAAAATCTAACTGAATATAGTAAGCCATAGTAAATAAACTAATATTTCAAATAAATACCTAAGGTATTCAATTTTCTTCGTTACTGAATAATGACATCTTAATCTACTATCAGTGGATAGTAGATTAAGATAAATAATAAATTTAGACAAAGACAAAGTTAATTACAAATATATTTTTCATAACAAGACTTTTCCATTTATAAAAGCAACTTCAATAATACATATTTATAAAAAGAATAACAAAAACCACACATACACATATACTTTTATTTTTTAATTTGTTACATGACTTATATAGTCTTATTGAATATTAATATGTTGTTGTACATTCCATTATACATTTAAAGACACAAATTCCTGAAAAATTCATTTTCAAAAATATACTTTCCCATTTATAAGAACAAGCTAATACTACATAATAGTATACTTAATTTAAATAACTTAAAATTAGTTTTGAGTGTTGTAATAAATACGTGATAACATTTATTACAACACTAACCACGACCATACAAAGGAGTAGATACACATATTGCTTTATTTTTCTTCAATCACTTAAAGAATCCTGATCTGATGATGAATGTGTGACATTAATTATGAACTCTTCAACATCGTCTTGCAAGTTATCTACTATCCACATTTTGCTTTCAATGTCTTTTACGTGGCCAATGTAGTTCTGCCAGTTGTTTATGGTTACATTCTGATAACCCTCCACAATTAATTGTTCAACATCTCTTTGTTTGAATGTCGTATTGTGCATTTTAACATAGTGCTTAACTTGTGCCCACACCATTTCAATTGGATTTAATTCACAATGATAAGGTGGAAGCCGAAGAACATAATGCCCTTTATTATTTGCAAATTCATCAATTTTGTTTTTGTCATATTGAGACCTAACCTCTGACACACAAGCCAGTAAATCTCTTTTTAACATGTCGTTATCTAGTGGTATATTCTTCTCGGTAAGCCATTCAATAATTTGGTCTTGTCTCCATGCTACTGTTGGAACCTTTTCTAATTTCCTCGTATGATATGAGGCATTATCGAGAACAACAACCGAGTTGTCTGGTATATTTGGAAGCAATTTATTATTGAACCAATCTTCATATGTATCTGCATCCATTTCGCTATGAACATCAGCAGTATTTTCCTTACAAAGAAATGTACATTCAGCACCAACAACAAAACCTTGCTCGCCTCCAGCATGAAGTAATGCAAATCGAGGCCCAAGACCACTTGGTGATCTTAAACCAGTGCTGAGTCCTTGTGTAAAGGCTTGTCGACTGCTTTGAACAGTAGTGTCAGTCCATTTTTTATTTACTGTGTGTCCTGCATTCACCCATGATTCATCTGTATATATTATAGTTCTACCTGAAAATAAAACAATCACAATCAAACACAAGCAATTAATGAATTGCGTAATGAACATAGAAGTACAAAAAAATAAATGCTAAACTATACCTTCGTCTCTGAATTTCCTGATGTCCCGCAAGTATTTATGTCTCCACCTAATAATGTCATCTCTTTCAATAAGAATACTCTTTCGTCCAACTTTTTGAAATTCAAAACCCATATCATGTAGCAATCTGTGAAGAGTTGCTCGTGCAAAGTTAGGCAGATCGTCATCATTATTTACAGCAACAAGAATAGTATTTAATGTCGGAGGTGTATTCTGTATAAAAAAGCCATGCACTTTACGTCGAATAAGTGCCTGTGTATTGTCATCATATGAATGAAGTCGATCATTTATTTGTATATGTTTTCTTGTGTTTACTTTCTTCGGACTTGATATTTGACCCATTTGTTGTTCCCTCTTTACATTATATATGGTTCGCTCTGAACAACATAAAGCTTTACTTGCTTCTTGAACAGCAGAGGTCACGTTCATGGATGTATTAAAATAATTATACACATTAATAATCATCTGCTTTTCCTTACGACTAAAATTTTCTCCCTTCTGTCGCTTTCTGCCTGGGAGCTCCATAATGACAGTGAATACTGCAATACAATATGGTTATCCAGTTTATCAAAATTATAGATATAGGTATGCATACTTACTTTTAAATGCTTGAAAAATATAATATGTTTTCTAAAAAGAACGATTTAAGAGAAATTAAGAAAAAAACGAACGATTTAACAGAAATTAAGAAAGGAAACAACGATTTAACAGGAATTAAGAAAGAACACAACGATTTAACAGGAATTAAGAAAGAAAACAACGATTTAACAGAAATTAATTAGGTGAATTAAAGAGAATATAAAAGTATACACACTACGGCAAAAACTGACATTTGACAGCAACGATTACTCATAATAGCCATATACTTTGTATAATAGAACTTGCAACAAGGCAGCCGGATATAAAGATGTCGTTATTAAGAGACTACTAAAGATAATAAGAGATGCAATATCCCTATTAAACCTGTACTGCATAATAAGGTTGAGACGGAGTAATAATAAAATAAGTAATGTCTAAGCCGAGTACATTTAAGTGTGTATCTAATTCACTTTTATGAAGTGATATACCTCACTTCAACCAGTATGAAGGCTAAAATTCTACATATATAACACAATAAAATCCATGAAGATTTCAAACAATTGCAATTAAACGTGGGTGAAAGAAAAATTAAATAGTAGAAATATAAGTAAACTAGTTTGACAATGACATGTAATGTCGAAACTGCAGTCACATAGTGATTAAAATAAAGTGAAGTTATTCAAATTTAATTGAGTGTTTTATTTTACTTATGTATATCCAGTATCATGAATCTTCACAAAGTAACAGCCGAAAGTGTTATATATTTTTTGTACTCGCTTATCAAAACCTGTCATTTCACAATTCGATTTGCGTGCGTAAAAAGTCACTTTAAACACGAGTGCGTAAAAGTAAAGTTGGTACTTCCTAGAACTTGATTAATTTAGTGACATTTTAAAATCATAAATTCCTAACCTTAATAATATGCTACCCAGTTCGTTGTTTTTCTATGAAAATAAAAGGAAATGAAATAGAATTTTTTGAATTTGATAATTTTAAATTAAATGTCACTTCAAATAATCAATACTGCCAATTCAATTTTTTTTAATTAATATCAAGAGATTAGTAGTGTGTCATAAACGATAACGTATTTAACAATATGTATTATTATTATAGTTCTCGTACAAAAAATATTGTACAAACTTCGTGCGTGAAACATTTTGCGAATTCGTGTCCATAAAGCGCTCGCCTTTCGGCTCGCGCTTTAAACTGGTCACTCATTCGCGAAATATGATTTCACGCACTTGGTTCGTAAATAACTATTAAACTAGTTTTGTTTGATAACCCCAACGCAACTTCAATTATTAGGAATTACTATTATTGAAAGCAATTTTTAAAATCGCAGGTAAATATATACAAATTGAAGAAACGTCCATATACAGACCACGTGTAGGCAGTACTTACTATATTGATAATTACCAAGAATGTAAATGTATAATGAAAGTTGCTGCGACTTCCCTGATGAGATGAAGTATTGTGGGTGTAAAAGCAGGATTAATTATAACACTTCTACAGTAAGAAGGATAGTGTTTCTATTATAATAATAAATTTATTATATCAATAATAAGATATACATACAGTTTACACAATAGCACATCAAGCAAAAATGTAATGATAACGTCAACACAGGGCTAATTTATGTCATTGACATTGTAGAATGCTTCTTGAAGGAGAATGTCCTTTATTTTCTCTTTAGATACGAAAGTAGAAAGATGTCTACACATAACTTTGATTTTGTTAAATAATTTCCAGTGACGTGTTGTACTGAAGTGGCTTTTGTCCTATGTAATGCGGGATGTGCAGCAAATGGTGATGAGGGGTGGAGACTTCTGTAATCTCACCCCTAGTCATGAGGTGTGACAGCTTTTTCAAAGCTCTCCTTAGTTGTTGCAGAATATGTGTCTAGGTTAATGGACTTATCATGAGTTCTCTGAAGAGAGGTTTGCAGCAAATAGTTTGTGAAACACAGACAATTGCTCGAACAGCCTTCTTCTGCAGGATGAACACCTTTTCTACATAGGCCTACTTACCCCATATTGGTTAAACATTGTTGATATGTGATTTGATAGTCCATAGTATGTCGTAATTCCAGTAGACTATCAGTTATAAATCTGATACGTCTAATTGCATAAGTAGCAGAAGATAAGTGTTTGACTAATTCAACTGTCTGTGGCTTCCATGTTAATCTTGTGTCTAGTCTAATATCAAGGAATTTTCAATTCGTAGAATATATGTTTGATCTATGTTTACTAGTAAAATAAATTGTCTCACATTTATCCTGGTTAAGTGATAAATGATTGGCTGTGAACCATTTAAATTTCTAAATTCTGAAGATACCAAAACCTTAAAATAATGTGGTGTTTATAATGCATTTTCTTTGTAAAACGTACTACATTACTGGTTTGAAAGCCTCACATAAACCAGTCAAGTTGATGAAACCATGCAAAGCAACTTAATAAATGTTGTGGTTCGGATAGCTTTTAAATACTTTTTCTTCTTTTACATAATATATCTAGTTATACCGAATATATAGAAGACTGTTTTAGACATACCTGTTGAACACATAGAAAAAAATTAGAATAACCTGTAACGAAGCTCCTTCGTTAATTGAGTAAAATATCATTTATTCACGTTTCATATCTACTTTGAATTGCAATTTTCAAATTATATATGTTTGATATTTTATTCAACCGATCATTAACCATTGTTTTTCATGTTATAAATATTCTTGTAATTAGTATGCTATTTTATCTATTCGTTTCTTTGTCGTTCGCGCTCTTAAATTGTCCGAAGACGTCACGATTATTTTTCGCGCGTTGCTACGTCACGTTTACGTATGAGGATCCCACTCTGCGTACTCGTTTTTCTTGGCGAAACGACCATATAAAAGAGCCGTCCACGGTCAAGACATGGACAGAGAGATTCTTCTTTCCAACCGTTCCCGACCATAGCACTTAGGCCTATTTGTCGTAAGTGTTTTGGTACCGTCTTCTTTAATTTAAGCAGGCCTATCGTCGTGCTTTGATTAAAGATCCGTAGAAGCAGGCCAATTTGTCATGCTTCAGTCCGTAAACCTTTTCCTTTAATTTAAGCAGGCCTATCGTCGTGCTTTGATTAAAGATCCGTAGAAGCAGGCCAATTTGTCATGCTTCAGTCCGTAAACCTTTTCCTTTAATTTAAGCAGGCCTATCGTCGTGCTTTGATTAAAGATCCGTAGAAGCAGGCCAATTTGTCATGCTTCAGTCCGTAAACCTTTTCTTTTAATTGAAGTAGGCCAATTGTCATATCTCAATTAAAAGTATTCCGAAAACCGCAGACCGAATTAAATAATTTTAATTATTTTCCAGATCCTCGTAACGTCATAATAAATTATAAATTCTCGCACGTAAATTTTTATCTCCGTACTTATGTACAAGTCACGTATCACCGCGAAATAAACATTGTATTTTCCCGCCATAACTTCAACCGACCGATATTCGATAAAAATTCACCGTCAATCGTTAGTAAAGCCCGGACAATGTATTAAAAATAATAATTGTTTTCTTTTATTGTGGAAACACTAAAGATAAAATTATTCCTAATGTAGCAAGACCTGTTGTATTTCCTATCATTGTAAAATTTGAAACACGGATGTAATTTTAGGTTATAGAATAAATATTTTATTTATAGATCGTTGACTGCGACTTTAATGTTCCGATTTAATTTGTTTTATATTATTGTTACGTCGTAGGTATGTAATTAGTGTAAATATATTTGTTGTATCTGTATGTATATAGTTTTGATTACAATAAACACAATAATATAAAATCCGTCTGTTGTATGGTATATCGATAGGTTAATTTAATTCATGCATTTCAAAGATAAACAAACATCTGTCTTAACGTAGATGTATTAGATTATGAAGAAACAAAGTAATACGTACCCATATAAATAATCTCACGACGAGAGCTAGTCCGTGATACGCATATTGGATTCACATACTCACTTTTCATTCAGTAGCACGAGAAGTCATTTTAAATTTTCTTTTGACGTATCCCTACCGTTCTGAAAGCTGGCTCGCTTACCGACATTAATCCGTGGATATGTGACATAGCTTTATGTAAGTATAGACTTCCCAACGTGCACCCGTGTTTGGATGAGAAACTACTATCAGTAATCATTGAATCTAATAATTTAAAAGAGAAAAATAAGTAGTTTTTTTTTCTTGGCATGCGGTGGTTCCGCTAATACCGAAAATAATTAACCATAATTATTTACAAATTAACCACTGCATGACAAACCCAAACTCTGAACCCAAAACAGACTGACATTTCATGTAGGTATATAGTAGGTATTTAATAAAAATGCTGACTTTTTAATACCGTTTTCTTGTTTAGATTTATTTCTTTAAAAAACATGAATGCGTTTTTTAAAAGGCCTTTTGTATGTCTTTTTTTCTTTTATGTTATAAAAGGGTAATTGTGAGTATAATAAGAGAAAAAATAGTAATCCTACGATTCTTCAATAAAACATTTACTTAAATCTACTTTATCACAGTTAAGCTATATAGGTTATGTTGATATGTAATTCAAGGGCAAACGATGTGAAAAGCAAATCAAACAAAATATACTCTTATGTAAAATTTAATAGAAAATATCAAAATATATTTACATTTTTTATAAACTTCCGGATTAAATTGTGGGAGTGACGTTGGGAATATTTCATTAGCTGAGCACTTTCATTCATTCGTATTAATCCATTTGAAAGATATCAGAGGACGACACTTTACTACATAAGAAATATTTACAGTTTTCTCTAGGTTGTATAACTATAGTATTTATAAACAAGGACATTGCTTTCATTCAGCAGGCGGATCGGGAACATCGGGAACTGATCCACTTCACAACAGTTGAGTGTTCGCTGGACAGGACCGCTCACCTTCATGTCATCGTCTGTGATCTGTTACTTTTCATTGCTGCCATATGTTAAAATTGTAGAGATTAAACCGAATAAACAATAATAATAAATTGTTTTTCTGCATTAAGGTTTGACGTAGTTTTTAGTGGAAGGGCTGGTTTTTCCAACCCCGAATAAAATACTGAGTGAACTCCAATATTATAATACATTTATTACTGCATAATACCTTTAATTTGCTGTATCATACCTTTCTAGTAACTTTCTTCAGAAGTATGTATAGGTGGGTCTTGGAATGAATCAATGGCGCATGCGTACAGTATACGCTCACCAAGTGAGCATAGAATTTTTCCGCTCACAAAAATGGCGACCGCTCCTGAACATGTTCAGAGTGAGCGCTCGTCTACTGGACATGATCACTGAACAGTTGCGCAACTGTTGTGTCTGCTGAATGAAAGCATTGTCGTCTGAAAGGTACAGAAAAGGAAATACTTAATAGAATATGTACAGTTCTCTCAACAAAAAGGTTGCCAATCTACACGAGCCGATCGCATTTAGGGCAGACTTTAACTTGAACATATTATTCATAAATTGATAACTCAAACGATATCAGGAAATACACATGTAAGGCACACTACAAACGCACACAATAACCCGCTTGTTAAACTACTATCAAATATATAAAGAACAAACAATCTGTGCGCTCCAATACCAAAAATGTAGATGTAAAAAAAATTACGATATACAATTTTGATGTAGGCTCACTTCCAACCCCTCTCGTCTTAACACCCCCTCAAAATCGACTTGAGATCGTTTGCAAGCAAGCGGTCTAAAGGTATCGTTTGGTTGTTACATCTCAATTTATGTAATGAACGAGACAGAAAAAGCACATTTACCACCAAAATTATAAAATGTGTATATTTAGTAAAAGTAGAATGTAAGTTTAATTTAGCATGTAAATTTGTATTTATAAATTACAATAAAAACTCTCGACTTCAATTATAATTTATGTTTTGCCTTATGTTTAGAACGACGCCCGCATAAACAATATTAAAATACAAGAAAAATATCAAATAATATAGAATCCAAAAATGTAAGTTTCATTGCCAGCAAATAAGTAAAACTTAAATAAATTATTTACCTATTTCAAAGTGCCGCCATTCGGCGATCCGCGCGCCACGCGATTTTCATAGTTCGTCTTGATATCAACGGGAATAGCGCGTAAAATTGTTAGTTTTTAACCTGAAAATAGTGTTTTTTAAATCGAAAATTTGATACTTTTTACTTACTTACTGGCAATGAAACCTACATTTTTGAATAAATTTTGAAATGCATTATCAAACAGTATAAAAGGATCATTATCACTTCGCATTATGTCTTTCAATATTTCCTGTCAGCATACGATTTTGTCTCTCTTCACCTATCTCTACGATTGCGAACACTTGCACAGACATCATCTTTTCCATACAATATTCTACTTAAAGTTTGCTTTATTCCAAACTCTAATCTAAATAAATAACTAACCGTATAACCCGTATAAGTTTGACACGTAAATGAACCAATTAGCACAAAGTTTTTCAAACGTTTAGTACTTTACCGATCTTTCACCAAAAATATAGTCGATGGTAGAATTCTACCCTTCGTGATGTCAAATCATCATAGAAAGCGATTATTTTCGATGGCGTCACATAAATAGAATGCTATCCATCGTGATCCCTATACTGTTGCATATTACACAAACATCGATCGCCGAATTGAGGTGCATACAAACAGCGACAGTGACGTCACATGTCACAATTATATACAAGTACCGCGACTCACAAATAAATATGTTTTCTTTTTGCCGCGCATTCGTATCATAACTGCTAAAGAGTACAATACTCTAAATACTGAAAATTTAGTTAATTTATAGTATTTTGTGTGGTTTTTTTGCCGCTCCTTTCCCAAAACCCCCGCGCACACTGGGGGGAGGGGGAAAGGCAAATCTCAGGTGAGCGGGGGGGGGGGAGAGTCCAAATCACAGGTCCAAATTATTAAAAAATAACACCTCTAGTAATTAATATAAAAAAGTTAAAATAAAATTTAATTTCGGTCCTGCAAAGGAAATATAAATGAAACTTATAACCAGTGATATATATAATGTACTCCCAGATCAGACATAAGATGAGATCGTTCAGTCAACGCAATATTTTTCTCTGCGTTCTGGATCGGAAAGGAGCCAGGTATAGATGGCGCGGACATCAAAAATTACAGTTTTCAATAATAGCAAGCAAATGGCGGGCTATTTAAAATCTATTTGGTAGAAGAAAATTCAAAATAAATTTTATTACAAATTAGGGTTTAATGCATGAACTGTAATCAAATTGCGTACCATTTACTAGTTTCCTTAGTAATGAGGGATCATTGCTAAGGAAAACAGTATACAGTACGATATTTAATTACAATGCTGTAACCACACAATAACGTTTTAAAGGAAAAATTTACTTTAATAATTACACTTTAAGTCTAAACGATCGTCACAATAATAGTTATTTATTGCGTAAGTGTTTTAGATATCATTTTATCTACGCAAAGAATGTTTAAACGTCAGACGATAGTCGAGCGTTAATTTTCTTTAAGTGGATAGAATACTGCTAAAACACGATTTGCAATACGACGGTTTATTCACAATCACAATAAGCCAAGGTATTATTTTGAACATTATTTATTTTAATTAGTCTGACAATTTTGCTAATGTAACACCGTTAGCAACGTGATTTAAACCACCTTTCACCTACGTGAGGATAAAATGTTTGTTAATATGCGGTTCCTAAGAATGGATTCAAGTCTCATTATCAGGTGATTGTGGATAAATATTATAGATGCAGTTAAAGTCGTTCAATATTATTCGTACATGATCAAACTCTACACAAGTGCGTTACGACATAATTGGCTAGTGTGTCAACACAAAAACGATAATCAACAAAATTATAACTAACATTAACACCTATGTTTTAGTTAAATTACTAGTAGAAAAATAAATTAACGAATAATAGCATAAACTACCAAAAGTAGAATATTCGACTAACAAACATATTTTTAACAATAATGGAATTGATGTCAATAAGGCACAAGTACCTACAAAAAATACTACAAAGTATGTAATTAAACCTAATAAATCAATACATAATTAAAGAGTGACAATTTGGGCTTTAAAAACTAAATAATATTAATTACATGCCTACATTAGCGTCATGTTTGACAGGATAAAATATTCACATAGAAACAAATATCTTCACTACAGTATTAAACATCAAAGAAAACTAATTGGATAACTAACAGCGTAAGCAAGCAGATACAGTTATTATAAACATTTATATACAATATCAGTTAATATACATTAGTTTTAATAAATTAAAAACACCGTCATTTAAAAAACACATTTCAACACATAAACTTTATTACTGTAAATGCATTTCCTAAACTCAAACGTCTCTTTGTTGTCTTTCTACAGGGAAACATATAAAAAATTGGAATCACACACTATATACAAGAAGTAAACCGCAGATATTAAAAACGTACTGGATTCTTCTAAGGAAATAAAATAAAACGAGTTCTTTCTATACACAAATACTACTCTTCAGAAAGCTTGGTAGCCGATCTTATAATGCCTACCTATATTTTGAAAAGCGTGCAGCTATAAAATGAGAGACTCAGATTACGCTGCCGTCAAGAAGCATAACGCGCAACCTGCCTCTGCTATTAAGGGTGTGGGCTAATATTATAATAGCAGTACTACACCGTATGCATAACGCTCTTAAGACACAAGCCTGGTAGTTGGGCTGTGAATTGACTTGTTCAAATAAGTCATCTGCTGCATCTCATCGACGCGTTCAAATACAGTGTGGAAACTACTTATGGAATAAATTCAGTAACTTACAAACTAATGACATTTGTCGAAAACGCTGAAACAGCTCAATTTTTAATTTAAATTGCGCACATTTTAAATCACTGCACCTATTAGTGACGTCATCTTCTTTAGAGCTGTGACGTCATACACATTTTTTTTAATAGAATGCTTATTTTTTTATAAATTCGTAGATGATGATTCTTCGAAAGTAGTAAAAGTACGCATGCGCAAGCCACAACTTTGAAATTTACTACTGTCACCCGTTCAATGACTTCTGGCGCTAGCCACAAGCTCTAGCGGTATCCGCTCCAGCGCCCTAACTCCCTGAATGCACGGGATACTTGTCAACTTTCATGCTGAAGGGAGAAAGACGCGCGAACTTTAAGCATTCATTTGAATTTTTTGTAAAAATTTCAATTAAATTACGTTTCTTTTATTTAAAAATTAAGTTATTCTTAAACATATTCGCTAAAGGTAGGTGATATTCATACATTCAATGTTGTTCTCTTATTTTGGAAATAAACTATTATTATTATTATTATATAAAACTACACAATAAATAAACAGCAGTGTGTTTGTGTTATGCAAAATAAAACATTTTTTGTTACTTGATACGTTTCGTACGTAGCCTGCATCTTTGTTGATCATGTCTAATAATAATAATAATAATATGCAAAACAGAAATATAGTCATATTATTGTCTTCATAACGTACCCATTGGTTCAACATTCTAATAAATATGTTTCACCTGCTAAAAATACGTGTAAAGTTAGTATTTGTAAATCCCAAATGCCAGTTTGACAGTTGATCAGTTTTTTTCATGTTTTTATTTCTATTTTGTATTTTGGCTCCTGGACAGTTTTCAGAATGGATTTTTTTTGTGAGTTTACTAAGTTCGAATAAGAGAAATTCTATATACATATTTTAATGCAAATTTGGTTGTTACTTTATATTATAACTTTTCAATTCAAATATCGCGCCAAAACGGTACCATTTTTAACAGATTGTATTGATTCCTATGTAAGTAAATTTAACGAGGAATTATAAGTATGCATAAGTATGCGATATCTTTATATTTTATAACATAACCTAGCCATAATTTGTGATGCTGTGAACATTCTCTTATTATATTTTACTGTGTTATTAACTTATTATACACTATCTGTACGTTTAAGTCAGAGAAATAGAGTAGGGGAGAACGCGCTTCGACGAGTGCGCATCCAGTTTTAAGCAAACGCTATTGTGGTCGCCATTTTGCAGGGTAGTGTCGGGAAAAACTGCTATTTTTCGGTAGCAGTGACAAACTGTTACTGTGACACGGTAGTCACAGTGAAAAGAAGCAGCTATTTTTGTCACTGTTTATATTCACTGATACTACTGAAAGCGGTTATTTTCGCTAGTCGCAAGTCGCAAGTCGAGGAAAAACGTATTGCATATAACTGCGCCCTTCCTATGGTAACAGACTTGGCGTTCACGTGAAAGGGCGGGTTTATAAAACACTACTGAGAGAACTGCTACTTTAAAGCTGCTGTCACTGTTACTAACGGTGACTGACCAGTAGCAGTGACAAAGTAGCAGACTGCGATTTCACAACCCGCCTCTATTGCAGGGTAATTGGCACTTGTGTTGTTGTAATTGTCAAGCTTGGAGGTTATTTTTAATTAATTGTATTAAAAAGGACTTGTGTGTGTTATTAACATGTCGTGCTCTGTGTTGGGCTGCAGTAACAGTCGAAGATTTAAGCCGGAAGGCATTTCTTTTCACACGTAAGTTTGTTTACATTTTTCTAAGTCAATGAACTTTACATGCGAATTGTTGAGCTAGGTATAAATATTACCGTAATAGAATGAAAGAATTGCATCTTTAAGAGCGCGATTAATTCTGCACTATTTGTAGATTTCCACGGGGTGATTCATTGAAAATGTGGTTAGATGTGCTAGGAAAAAATGTTGAAACGTGGACCTGGTCCAAAAATAAAGTTATTTGTTCCAAACATTTTTGTAAGGCTTGTGAGCAACCTTCAAAATGGCGGAATTCAATTTAACTTAGTTGGCGCATCTTTAAGCGCGTTCTCCCCTACTCTATTTCTCTGGTTTAAGTACGTCACGAACATTAGATAAGGCACTTAATTATTCCAACCAAACCATGAAATTCACCACCCAAACAGCGTCAAGTATTTTCACAATAAAGATGATAAAAACAGTTTTAAATATGTACAAAGATTTAACTCTACAAACACCAAAAATGAAAAGAACAGTACGTAACTGTAATAAAAATCTTCAAAAGGTAAAGGTATTATTTTAATGTTAATATATTATAAATAATGAGGATATTATAAAGATTATTGTTATTAATCGAAGCTAAAAAACCGGCGAACTGACCTTCGGAAGAAAGAGTCGGCAGGCATATGTGATTTGAACTAGGGATGCGCACGATATATTGTTTTGTAAAAAAGTATCGATGTTTTCTTTTCGATAATCGTGATTGAAATCGATATTTTTTTATTTAATAATATTGACTGTTATCGATTTTTTTATTCGATAATATCGTTTAATCAAAAATGCTATTCTACTTATATCCTGGTAAACAATCTTTGACATTTCACACATTTATTTCACATTAATATACAAAAGAAACTGTTCATATTATACAAAATACAATACGCTCATTTAGTGCGCGTCATCAAATTCTGCCCCCGGATTCTGAACATACGTTACGAAATTCGAATTCGAAACGAAAGCAAAGTCGATATCATTTACGTTTTGAGATTCTGAACTACTTTCGTATCGTGGTCGAAAGTTGTTCGGTTATCCTCGTTAATTGAATAGGGAATTTCAAGTCAAATGAAAGTAATTGGTATTAATGAAGTATTTAGCTATTTTCATTGTGGGATAAAATCTAATGTATACACCACAAGGAGGACGCTACCTCAGCGTGGAACTTATAAACACGGCTTCCTAGAGGAGCCCGCGACACTGTCACGATAAAATCGAGTCGAGTGTATTTTTATTTACCAGTACATATGTGAATAGCACTGGAACAAAGACTAGTCTAAAACGTCACCCACTTTTGAATTTTAATTTGCCATACATAACTTTACACTTATTACATAAATTTACACAGTATAAGTTGAGCAACTCATCTTTATTACTTTTATATACAAGTAAATATGGTGGCAAACTTTTGGATGTAAAAGTCTATTACGTGTTTTCGATATATAATATATAGGTACATATATATTCGAACAAATTTAAAACATACAAGTGGATAGAGTAGAGGAAAAATGCATTCTTATAATTTAAAAATGGGGTTTACATAGTTAATTATATCCTGTTTCTTATTGTATTACTGTATAATAAAAGTTATACTGCCGAACGTAAGTTAAATCATTTTTATTCTATTGGACTTCTAAAACTACACATTATTTCTTCTTTAAAATCAATGAATATTTCCATAGGTAAACATTAGGCAGTTTAAAGTTAATTAAAAACGCAATTTTGAATCTTCATGTGCGTTTTCAAATTGTGTTATATATTTGAAAAAGGCGAGTATAAGCGGATATATTCATTGTATGTAGTCGCCATCAAGTACTTTTAATAAAAGTGTTAATGTTAATAACGACTAATCACTAATAATGTATTTTTATTTGCATGTTTACAATAGGAAAATACAATACAACATAAATATCGTATAGCGTAAAACTATCTTTTCGATAAGTTCGACACCTCTGTAGGTCTCGGAGTCCGAGACTCGGACAAATACTATCGTATTTGACGAAGTCAAGTGCTTTCGAAATTGTTCTGAATCGCTATTTACGAATAAAAATGGCGGATATCTATCGTAACGAGTAGTTCGGAATCCGGGGGCTGTTTGCATCCACTTCAACAGACCTATCTATTGTGACGTATTTACTAAAAAACCGTTGTTTGCATCCACTTCACTGACTTATCTTATCACCGTGCTTAACAATTTGGCGTTGTGACGTATTTACTAAATGAGCGTTATGATGTTTGCTGTTTCGTAGAAATTATAATCCGGAAGCGGCAGGGAAATATTGCATTTCATAGACTTGACATCTCGTATAGTTCGCCGAATCGCCTTCAGCTATTTTGTTATCTTTATCACAATTGCTATTTCCTCAAAATTGTAAAGAAGATATGTTTTAAGATGTTTATCTTTTATTTGTATTTATGTATGTGTTTTATACCACTAGAATTATATATTTTAGTTTTGGATTATCTTATAAGTTATAGATACAAATTTATATTTTGTTTCAGCCCTATTCATAATGAAAGTTAGTGGCTACTAAGAGCTAACTAACACGCTACTAAAAAAAAGTCGTATTCATAATCGTATTTAACAGCGTACTAAGCGTAGTAGCCAAACTAAATTGTTAGTAGCGTCACAGTATAGTACCAATACAATAAAACGTCTCCCTTAAAAATTCTGTTTGGATCCCCTCTATAAAATACATGTGCATAGTTCACCACTCTTAGCACAGTATACTTCTTTGGTTTGGTAACAAGTGTTTGTTTATATTTATATAACCATAAATTTGAAATATATTTAAAAATTTACAATATGGTTAAGAAATGTGTAGCTAATGGTTGTGGAAGTATTATAGGTGATCCAGGCCAGGAATATCCTTTTTTCAATTTCCACTTGATGAATCTCAGTAGTAATACTAAATATATTTTATAATTTATTTTAGTTATGTAATGTATTTTTTAGATGTTTTGAATGGATGAATAGGGTTGGTTTTAATGAAAACCACAAATATGGAAATTTCTCATCGAAAAAATGTCATGATTATTTGAGATTATGTAATAAGCATTTTGAAGATTAGGTATTGTTTCTAGAGTACTTGGAAGAATACACTAAGGAAGGGTGTCGTACCAACATTATTCAAACATCATATGTTAATATATTTTAATTGATATTAAGTGTGTACATATTGAAATACTATTTCAGAATATAAAATTCAACAAATAAGAAGCACTGCAAGACAAGCAAAAGCAGTATAGATTAACACCAAGATTGACAGACATGCACATATACCCAACAATTTTTTAAAAGATGAAGGTGTAACTTGCTTCACAGGTTTTTAGTAATTCTGTTGCTGTAGGCCTTAATACGTACATTAGCTTCAACCAAGTTCCACAATCTGCTATGTACACTGCAATGTTTATTGAAGATATGAACAAACTTTTCGATGTTCTCAATTCAAGTAATTTTACAAATTGCACTCCATTAAATAGAGCTTTCACAGGTAGTGAAGCACAAAGTACTATGCTTAAAAAAATGGCTGGCTTCTTTGAAACATTAAAAGTTCAAACAAAAAGTGAACTCGATATTACCAATAATATGAAATTTATTTTTGGTTGAAGGTTAACAATTTCAAGCTTTTTTATACTTTGGCATGACCTACACAGCAGAAATAGGAAATACGTATTTACACGGTACTTAAATCAAGATTGCTTAGAAAATTATTTCGGTAAAATTAGAAATGTGTGCGGAAATTCAAGGAACCCAACACTGATTCAACTTATTAGGGCATTCAAAAAATTATTTTCATTAGAGTATCTTGACCATTCTGAAGGAGCAAATTGTATTGGCGATTTCTCTGTTATTTTAAGTTCTATTAATGCAAACACATTGAATAATGCCGAATTTATGTTTAGAACCACTTCCTACCAGTCTTTAAAAGTGTATACACAAGATTATTCAAATTTGGGAACAATTTAAGGAAATGGATTGGTATATGTGTGTGGATATTTAATTCGAAAATGTCTAGAAAAACATACATGTCAAACTTGTGAAGAATACGCTAAACAAAATTCCATTCTTCGAGAGAGCAATATATATTCATATTTTAAAGCCTACGAAAATAAATCTAGGGATGCATTTGGAAATTTGTATATGCCTGCTGAAAATTTCGTGGAGTTTAATGGCCAATTAGAGATGCTTTTTTGTAAGTATTTCAATATATATTGCATAAGAAAAAATGTGGGCCATAATTTGAAAGAAGAATTTTTGAAAGTTCCCTTTATTCAACCATGCCCAGATTTTCCATTAGAATATTTACTTAATTTATTTACCAGGGTCAGAATATATTATACATTGAAATTTGCAAATAAGGATTTAAAATCACAGAAGGTAAATAAAGTTTCCTCAAAATTAAATATCTTACAACACTTTTAAATTGAATTGTTATTTAGTTTAAAATTCTATATTAGAGAATATAATTTATTTTCCATTTTTATTATTAAGTTTTGTAATTTTAGAATGCTTCTTTTGTTTTTGTTTTTTGGGAAGTTGTGATGAAATTTATTACTGTAATCTATCAGTAGAAGACCTGATGCTCCAAATATTAAATAAATTCCCCTGTTTTATTTTGATTTTGTTAGGACAAACGCCGTTTTTTTAGTAATCCTGTTGCTGGCAATGCTTCGGAATGCGATAATACATCGACATATATTATACAATTTCCGATATATTTTATATTCACATAATTAATCTTTCTTTTTTGCAGGTTATTTTTCTTATACTTATATTTTATTTGTTCATGTTTTTAATTATTAAATTATATTATTATCAATAAATAATTATTTCTACTAATATCGTGTTTTATTACCTGTAACCTTGTATATGTGTACATTAACACATGAACTAATAAAATAATATTCATTTATTATGATAGATTTTTTTCCTGTGCTTATGTTTCTTGCTTAAAAAAAGGACGTTGAAAGTTAGATAGAGCATTTGTTTATTTGTCACCTTACAAAGTGGTAATAAGTAAAGCAAACTTTAAAAAATACAATAAATAACTACATTTTCAGTAAACACATTACACACACACATTATTCTCTTGAATTTTGTTGATAAATGGCAAGTTCATTTCCACTTGGAATGATGGTTGATTTGAAAATTCTAGACAACACAACAGAAAACACCATTGATGTCTTTCACATTATATTTGTATGGCACAGATATTTTAAATCATTGTTTAATGACCCCGCTTAGAGTTAACCAATTTTATCAATAGAATCACTAAAAGTAGTATAATTGTATTATTTTATATTTTTATAGTAGTGTTATGTAATTTTTTGAATGTGAAATATTAAAAACTAGCTACCATATATTTTTTGTTATCTAATATAGTGTTCAGTGTTTATTATTCATATAACTAATCGAATTATTTATTATTTCATTATGATTGTATATTTATAACTTTTTCGCCGACCCTTGTATATTCACTTCCCCTATGCGCGTAGTTCACTGCGCAGTCGTCCTAAAAAAATAAAACTGGAACACGAACATCAAAGGGACCGCGGTAGAGTCGCGGTACTGTATAGTTACAGAGCGTTTTGGTATTTATGAACGGTTTTAGAGTGGTGACAAGTATGACAGCACATGTGTCATATAACCCCACATTACAGAAGCTGCTTTCCTTCATCATTTGTATAATCGTAAATAGGTACGCTAAACGAAAGCGATGGATAAGGAAACAGTTGTGTCTTGTACCATGATACTGGCAGCGCAACTCCTTTTTGAAGTACCTATAGCATTTTCGGAAAGTGACCCTCATCTGTGGTAAAGACATCCCCATTTGGTAATTTTACCAGATGAAAATAGGCTCGTGACAACTGCATTTTACGTTTACAAAATATTGGGAAGACCGGCAATGAATCATATGCTTTTTGTTTACAATCATACTTCCATGTGCGCATGTCGAGTCTTCTTCACCGTGGTTTCAAATCCGGCGTTTTTCAAACGCTCGAGTGATTCGAGAGCGAACTTTATGAACACATTACACACGTATGTACATCATTGAATCACTCATCTGTTTTTGAACGGTTTTGTGTGAAATTTTACCCTAGAGTGCACGCAGCGTGCCGTTTATGAACGCAGCCCTTGTGGTAGCGTGTAGGGGTATGTTTAAAGTTACAGGACTGCGTTCATAAATGAATCGTTATAATCGTGTGTGTGGCGTTTGAGTAATTCGCTTTGCAGCTGGGGTGTTGACAGAGCGTTTTGGTATTTATGAACGGTTTTAGAGTGGTGACAAGTATGACAGGGCTGCGTTCATAAACGTCACACTGCGTGCACTCTATACTCCATTCAGTCTAAGAATAAAGCATTGGGAAAGATAGGGCTTAAAATAAACGTTTGTGATTGGTTGAAATCGAGTGTGCATTTACACCGGCAAAATAATCGCATTTAGCTCGTTCTGTCAAAAATTTGTTTACTGACAGTTTTGTTCAAAGATTTTGTCGATTTCCGTATTTTACATAGTTATTTGTTGTTAATATTCTTAAAAAATAGTTCTTCTTAGAACTCGCAAGTGAAATATTCATTTGTTAAGGTATTTTATCAATTTCGTTATTTCGTAATCGCTAATATTCTATAGTACGGCGGAAGCATTTTACCAGGTCCTTCAAAAAATCGTAAAGGGAAACACATAAGATCTGGACAAAGGCAAATGGCTTATAATGTGTACATTAAGCATAAAGACAATATGTCTAAAACAGCTGCAGTCAATCAAACAGCAGAGGAAGTGGGTATTAATAGGAATACAATGTACTGCATTGTTAAAGAAATGGAATTATATGGAGTTCCAATTTCTCCTCCAAGAAAAAGAAATTATCGTCATACTTACAATAAATTGGATGAAGCACAAAAAAGTACAATTAGACGACATGTGCATTCCTTTTTCTTGAGGAATGACTTACCAACTTGTACAAAAATTTACGTAAATGTCAAAATATAATGATATCAGATATGTATATCCCTGCTATGCATCTGACAGTAAACATATTGCTGTGACTCTTACAAATTTATAAATATATAAATAAATTTAATTTACTTAATTAAAGCGTAACTGAGAGTCAAGCACGCATCCTAGTGCTAGGCCTTATGCTAGACTAAGATACGGTGAACTTTCTGCTGAAAGGTAGGTTAAGCAAAACATTTTACATGCAACTAGCTCAGTTTGAATATAAATAGTTCTCTCAGGGGCAGAAAATATGAGTTGATTCTCCTGCTCTTTAATTATCTCCAGGTCAGGTAAAGAAATAAAATACAAAATAAATCTTAATATCTAATTTATTAAATAAAATAATTTTAAAACGAATCCAAAAGCTTTTGTCTACAAATATTTACACACCAAAAAAAAAAACAATATTCAGTCATAATTCAAATTTATATATCATCATCAATAAAGTATTACAAAAAATAAAGAATAAATGAAATTATGATGTCATGAAAAACTTACATCTAAAAATGTGAACGTGATTATTATGATTAATATTTGTCATAGATACATGTAAACAATCAAAATAAAATAAATTACCCGTGATGAATTGTACTGGAATATAAATAAAAATAAAATTTGTACGGTCTACTGTTTGCTAACAAAATATAGACATTAAGGAAATGGCTTTGCCCTAATTAGTCCTGTCCGGCGCCTTTTCTCGCTCCCAACACAGTACCATCAGATAACAAATTCACACAGATGAGTATCCCAAAGTTCCACCCTACGAGCATGTCATTTTCAACTCGTTGGACGCAACCCGAACATACATCACCATGCGCACATTCCTTAAGGAATATATATAAATTTTAAATTAAATAAATAAAATGAAATAAAATAATGTCTCTGCGTATTCAATAAATTAACTCAGCCCTGATTGGTTCTGCCTGGTGCCTTTTCTCGCTCCCAAACGCAGTACCACCAAGACCAATTCGTGTCTTTCAAATTCACCAGGACTCCATGCTATGAATTAAATAATGACATAATTCATTTCACACATCCCTGATGTATTATTCAACACGTTAATATTGAACACCCAAATACAACAAAAATATACTTAATACACATATCAAAAGAAATAATATATACATTAGAAAATAAACTTTACCTTTTCCGCGAAATTCCAATACAAAAGACACCACTACAAATAAAGAATTTGGTACGCCACTATACACACATTTATAACAAATATTGTTTAATCACCTTAATTCTTCGTACATCGTATTAAACTCATCCATCATAAATTTTCAATAAAAATTCGATTCACTTATCTATATAACCTAAATACACATAAAACAAAATCATTAATTTCAAATATCTTTTTGTAGGATAAATAAATTTAAAAGAAAAATAAAGTATACGGAAATGAAATGATTATGTTATTCAAAGTTATCATTACAAATACTAGAAGGTTTTGTCATAATGTATGGCATAGTACCCCTACATGCAAAACAAAACTCTCTAGAAAAAGAAAATAAAATGAAATTAAACAAATTCAAAAACCGAGTTCATAAATAAAAGTATTTTCATACATAAGTAATTATTCAGATACATTTAGACATCTCAATGTGATACGCGCTGCATATTAAAAATAAAAATATTATAAGTGTGGAATCTTGTTAAAATTTTATAAGTATCGAAAAACTCAAAATTTATTCTAAGTCTGGATTTTAAAATAATCCTTTAAAAAGAAAGAGGAAGTGGTTTATCACCTACTTTTAGACTAGTTAAAATTGCGGTTTTCACCAGCAATCCCGGAAATTTTATCCGTCCGCGCTTTTATGCTTAAATTTCTTTATAAAAACATCCGGCCACTTTCGGCAAACACGAATCCACTTCCAAAATTGTAAATCGACGGTGCTGCTCTTATCGGTCGCATGGGGAAACAGCGTATATATGATCCTTGAAAAAGGTAAACAAACATGCGAATATAAATTCGTCTATACGTTTATGACTCAGCCGTGCACCTGATAAACAATACTTTTTACGCCGGTCCACCCAGTCAATCTTTGCCAATGCCAGAAGTGTCTGTGCGGGAAACACCTGCTCGATCCTTTTCACATAACATTTAATACGTCTTAATATTATAACCTTATAAAAATTTACTAAGATCCTTTTATTGTTTTACTTAAATAAAAATAAAGTTTTTCGTAAATTATCGATATAGTGAATATTTATATACACATCATAGTAAAAATGAATAAAGTAAAAATTAATTTAAATAAAATCTTGAAGTGATCTTGATTATACTTATTTATTTACATATTATTATTTATTCAAGATCACTGCAATATGTTTTACTTGTTTTCAAAATACAAAGTTCATCGTGTGTAAACTGTGCTCAAATTGTAGCGCCATCTACTTTATTCTTAGACTGAATGGAGTATAGGGTAAAATTTCACACAAAGCCGTTCAAAAACAGTTGAGTGATTCAATAATGTACGCGTGTAATGTGTTCATAAAGTTCGCTCTCGAATCACTCGAGCGTTTGAAAAACGCCGGATTTGAAACCACGGTGAAGAAGACTCGACATGCGCACATGGAAGTATGATTGTAATTGCCGCTTCTGTTATGTGGGGTTATATGGCACATGTGCTGTCATACTTGTCACCACTCTAAAACCGTTCATAAATACCAAAACGCTCTGTCAACACTCCAGCTGCAAAGCAAATTACTCACACGCCACACACACGATTATAACGATTCATTTATGAACGCAGCCCAGCACATGTGTCATATAACCCCACATAACAGAAGCGGCAATTACAATCATATTTCCATGTGCGCATGTCGAGTCTTCTTCACCGCGGTTTCAAATCCGGCGTGTTTCAAACGCTCGAGTGATTCGAGAGCGAACTTTATGAACACATTACACGCGTACATCATTGAATCACTCATCTGTTTTTGAACGGTTTTGTGTGAAATTTTACCCTAGAGCATTGATTATGTATAAGAAGATAGTCCAAGTCCATAAGAAAAAGGTTGCGCCTAAAATCAACATTTTGGATGTCACCACCAGTGGGGCGCTAGTCGTCAAAGTGTCCACATGTGGTGGGGGTAATTTTCAAGGTAGTTGAGATTTAAACCGTTAACCAACATAATAAATTCCTAGTTTTGGCTTTTCAGTAAATAGATGACGCTGTAAAATAAAGTAAATAAATTTAATTTAATTCTTATATAGGTAATAATAATAATAATTCTGATCATATACTGCGCAGTCATTAATAAAATGTGTATATACTAATGGTATTAAAAAATATTTTATAAAAAATATTTTATTTACCTTCCACTCTACGACAAAAGCATTTATAAATATACATAATATATGTATATTTAAAAACGTTCAGCTTTGCCGAAGCAAGAAGGCATGGATATAATCCTTTTATTTGTATGTTTTTTTTTGTTTAGTGCATGACGCCAAACTGATTCACTGTAGGTTTTACAGTCCAGGAAATAAAACGGGATTTAAAATACAACAGACATATAAATCATATAGTGTGAGTGATATAGTACACAAGGCATTTGAATGAACAGGTGATTCATTCATTCCTTTATGGATATAAAAGCAAGTTTACTTAAATACACTCGGATTCAAGATAAGAAATAGTATCAACTTGTATAACAAGGATAGCATAAGCGAATGCATGTGTTTTCAGTGCGATGCAAGCACGACATACGTTTCATAGAATTTATTTGAGCAAGATAAAGACGGAGTGATTGCATGCGCTGTATTATTTCATACATTCCGTCACAATATAAACCTTTGTGTGTTTAAACCTTGTATCTTGTATGTTTATACTGTGCTTCCGTTCAGCGTTTTGGCTTTGACATTACCGCTTTGACATTTCTAGTAGCACAGACTAAACAACCCAGACCGGCAACTACTTGAAAAAAAAATATCCAAGATCTTCTATCCTTGTCACACATCAGTGAACTTAGTACGAAGATGGCGCTAGCAGCATATTGGCGCGGAATTTGAAATGAACTTGTTTTTAGAATACGCTTATTAAATACGTTATTTATGTAACAGAAACATACACAAAAGTTACTAAAACTATGGTAATAAATATTACTTACTGTAACAATTATAGCCATAGGTTGAGCATCTTATGTGTAATTTTGTGGTGTTACATATTAAATATGTGATACGAAATATAAATATTAATCTTTTACTTACATATATTATAACATCGCTCTTACGGTGACCTATTAGACACAATAAACTACTAAGATTAAGAGAAATATAATAATCAAGTGAAAACTGTCAAGGAAAACATAGGGATATAATAATAATAGTTTTTATTGATACATATACTTATACAATACATAGTAAAATTAAATTACACAACCAGTAACGAGATGACAAAAATAATACAAATCTTGTAATATAATAAAATATGATGACTAAGAAATTTTGTAATATGCATATTTAAAGCACAACTTTACAATATTTATACTCACTAGTCGATATTTGCAGGAAACCTGTGCATTTTGTTAACTTCATCGTGCCCAAACCCGCACACTAAACACTTGGACACCATATTTGTATCAACATATAATTAATACGATGTACGACAAAGGATTGCAAAAATATGTCAAACGTGTCAAACTTGAAATGTAGTTTTGAATGACATAACAAACATTTCAATTGACGCTAGCGCCATCTCATCTCCAAGTTCAGTGAATCTGACAAAGATGGTAGAGTATTGAAATTTACGTTTGCTTAACAAGGATGAGTACTCTGGATAAAATCTAGGATTAAGTTGCCGGTCTGGATTGTTTAGTCTGTGCTAGTAGTTTGATTTCGTTTCACAATTTGTTTGTTGTTTCAATCTTTATTAAACCAGAATGTCACGACGCGGTAAAACATTACGGTCACAAGCTCAAGGACTCGTTTTAAATTTATTAGAATATTTCGAGCAAGAGAAGGTGGTCCTCTAATATCCCTTACATCTGTACAACAGGTAAACATTGTGAGATTTAACATTTTACAAATTCTAATGAGTATCTTTTAGTGAGTAGCAGATGCATTGAAGGTAGGAGTAGCTACAGTAAAACGGATTAAAGCCTGTTCACTAAATAGTCCTGTTTTATCTAGTCCAAGGAAGAAAAGGCCCCATATAAAAGCTAAAACAAGACAATTTGGCAGAATGCTCTAAAATGAGTATCTGAAATACATTATACACGAACACGATGTATTGAAGTAATAATATCCTTACTTTTAGAAAAGCATGGTACAGTACAAACTTTAAAGCCTGATTTTTAAACTTGACATTGCTGTTGCTGTTTGCAATTGACGTTCCTGTCCAAAGTTGGATACACGGGAAGCTATAGAGCAATTTATAAACTTCGTTACTGTTGCTGTTTGACGTTGAGCTATCGTTCGATGCTGTTCGTACATAACCAACTTTTATCTTTCGTCGTTGCCGGTGGATGATGTCGAACAGCGGTCCAATCATAGGGCAAATAAGTGTCACATGACCAGCGTAGTTTGTATCAGTTTGTAAATAAACATGGAGTCCAAGTTACAGGCAGGTACGTATTAATTTTTTTGTGATTATTTTTTTTTGTAAATCAGGCCAATATAGTTTCAGATGAAAATGTTTTGTTATTAATAGAAGTAATTCAAAATTACCCATTTTTGTTTGACCTATCCAACAAGGATTATAAAAATCAAAAAAAAAAAAAATGAAGCATGGCAAGAAATTTCAGAAATAGTAAATACGAGTGGTAGGTAGATATTTTTGTACTTATTGCAATAGAGTGAAAACGTTTTTTAGTTGAAGATTGTATGAAGATATGGCGAAACCTCAGAGACCGTTTTACCAGAGAGAAACGCCAGAACCCCAGTGCTTCGGCTGCCACTGAAAGTATGTGGCCATACTTTGAAAAAATGTTGTTTTATAGTAAATATACGCGTCCCAGAAAGTAGGTATAATTTGTAAATTTACATGAAATTTATTTTGATGTTAATGTTTTATAACCTTGCTAGCTTACTTTTTATTCATAACACGGTGCCATTTGCTTATATAACACCAGAGCAAGCTAGCCGGTATAAGATTTGTCTTCTGAATGCCACCAAAATACACAGCACTCCTGGCTGCCTATATACTCAGGCATCACTGTTACGAATTGATAAACGTCTTACCGGTGACATCGATGTCAACTCGCTCGGTCGGCTTAGGTTAGAAATATAAATATGACGGTTACAGTGTTGTGCCATGGGGACAAAAGACTAAAAAGCTCTACAACTAGCACAGCGAAGAAAAAACGTGAGTACTGCTTATTGTTTTAATATAATTTATTGCTCTTTGAATATACTGCTTTCCCTACCTCATTGTCAAACGGCAAAAGTAAAGAAACACGTGTAGAAACTCATTTGAAAAGAACAGAATAGTTAACCTTTATTTCTACTAAAACAATGTTAAACAATATCAAACAATTAAACAATTCAGCAATTACACAATTGATACAATTGATACACAATTTTGTTTATTATTAATTACAACTTACAAGTTTATATACATAAATAAATACAAAACAAATCCACGTCAATGACCTCTTTAAGTCATGGTTGAAACTAAGTTAGAACGTATATACATATTTAGCCCCTGAACTATCATTTACGGGTCCCAGAGTGTTTCATTTATTAATATAAACAAAATGATACTTGAAATATAATACGCGTCGGTCAATTTGAGGTAAAATGTATGCTCAGATTTATTTACATTATTTTACAACTTATTTCCGAATATTGTCATGCTCGCAGAAAGAACCTTTACAAGTTTATCGTGACTTAAAATTATTCAAGCGGTGCGGGTTTGAACATCTCCGATAGCTATACGGTGAAATGCTAATTTATCTATATTTATTGCGGTTCAGAAGCGCGAATAATCTATTTGAACTTTACGGCGCGCTACATATAATATTTGAAATTTAACATCTCTGAAAATAAAGAATAAATATTAAATGCGGAAATATAGTCACGACATTTATAGTCTGACTTTGACGGGAATTTAGGTTGTTGCGGTAAAGTGGCTCTTTCTCCACGACCCTAGGTCTGAATGAAAGAGGCACATTCGGACGTATTTAGCGGATTTTCGAAACGACTATTTCACGGCACAAAAGACCTGAATATAGTGCGTCTCTAGGATTTGAACCAGACTCTTCCATGCCATCAAGGCTGAATAGAGCAAGGTACAGGTAGCGGACGGATGGGAGAATAAAATGAACGAGACCCACTTGATGGGGCCTTTATATATCCGTAAACCCCCCTATGTCTGTAGGTAAAAACTTGTTCAAAACATAACAATTTGCGCGCGACTCGGACATGAAATGCGCGACTTCGAGCATGACGTACACATTCGGTATTTTTCCATTGAAAATAAACAAATAACATGAATTATCATTACAAATGAATGTATATACAGGTCCGTCCAAATCACTTTGTACAATATTTGAACAAAATAACACACATACATTTAATTTAATATTGATAAATAAATTAATTATGGACCTAAAAATGTTAATTTGTACAATTAACGAGGACTTCGTTACAGGCCCTCCCTTAAAAGAAAACATTGAACCCCTAATAACTACATCTCAAAAGTCCAGAAACGGAAAATTAAATTTAAAAACTAACACTTGTCAGTCTATCATCTTAAAATTAAAAAACTAACACTTGTCAGTCTATCATCACTCACGATGTCTTTTATGCGCGCACTGTCACTAATTGTTCTGACGTTGCAGATTGGCATGGTGGATCTCGGCTTCCCGGCGAGTCATCACGACGCTCACTCCGTTGACCCGCACATGGACTCGCTTGTTCCCGTGTCGCCTCTTCCGGACTCCTTTCCCCAATGAACCTTCCTTTTTCACCCAGGCCCCAGGATTTGCCAGACGAGGTTTAACGGTCGGCGGCGGAATCGTCGGCAGCGGCGGAGGGTCTGAGCCAAGGAACGGCATATCCAAGGAAAAGTAAGAATGAAAAGGAATAACTGGTAAAGTCGAGGTACCATGTGCGGGAGGCGGCGAAGGAATTGAGATCGTCGGAGGGGAAGCATCAATAATGGGTGCTTTCCTTGCTTCAGGCGTCGCTGGCAATGGCGACAATAAATCAGGCACTGGAGAAGCACCAAAAAGTTGTAGAAGTCTGAACCCAAGATATGCTTCTGCGTCGGGACTATGCAACGTGGGTCCCACATCGATCGTTGTCTCATTGGTGGGCGGCACTACTGGCTTAGGAGGTGTCTGACAACAGTACGTCTGGTACTTTTCCTCCATGAGGGCAACTGTTGCTGGTGAAACCAGATAACGAGGCGTTATTGGGCGTTCAGGCGTCTTCAACCCAGGCGGTGTACCCCATAACGCACGATATCGTTCATCTATGGCGGATGGCGGCGGAGATACCAACGGACGGGGAGCGGTCGTCTTCCCTGGTTCCTTAGAAGTGCCCATCGCATCGACTGTGTACACTGGGCAGTACACACGAGCTTAAATATCCTCCTGGCCTTCCCCCACTACTTCCGGCGGATTTGGAGGTGGAAGATCGGTTTGGAGTTCGTCTGCGGACGGAATCTTGATGTCCTTCACGTGGACTTTCACTGGCCTTCGTCTGTTTGGTACCTGTAACATAAGAACAGACGGGGACAGGATCTGGATAACTTTAGAGGGACCTTCAAATTTTGGAGCAAGTTTTGCGGTAAGTTTCTTGGAGGCGTCGGATAAATTATGACTCTGATGATATACCCATTGTCCAATTTGAGGGCGGTAAGGACGATGTCTCAGATTATAGGGCCTACTTTGTCTCTGGAACGCCTGAGCCAACTTTATTCTGACGATCTTGAAAAAGTCGTCCGATTTCGACAATTCTTGGGCTAATTCTTCGGTATTCGGTCGAGCAGGATCCATTAACTGCCCATCAGCGGTTCTTCGCAGAGAGCTCGGCGGCATGAGTTCTCTACCAAAATTAAGAAAGGCAGGTGTGAATCCTGTAGACTCATGTTTAGCGGTGTTGATGGCGAACACAAACTGAGGTAGGTATTGGTCCCATTCTCTATGATCTTTATTAATGTATTGTGCAATCATAGGTCCTAATACCCTATTTGTCCTTTCCACAGGGTTCGATTGCGGAGCATACGGAGCATTAAATTTTATCTTGACACCTAATCCATTAAAGTAACTGGTGAAACTGTGACTGGCAAATTGCGGACCATTGTCAGCCAACAGGATCTTCGGACAACCAAAACGATATATTACTTTTTCCTTCAGCGCCTGGATGACGGTTCGTGATGTGGCAGAGCGTAGCGGCTGGCACTCTACCCATTTTGTGAATCGATCGTGTATTACTAGCAATGAAGTAAATCCTCTCTTGGAACGCGGAAAAGGTCCGAGGAGGTCCACACTCACTTGTTCCCACGGGCAATCAACAGGTGAGAATAACATCTGGCCTAGAGGTTTTCCCTGATTAAATTTATATTGTTTACAGGATCGGTACCGATTGACGTAGCGGCGGACGTCTCTAAACATCCCTGGCCAATAATATAACGAAGCGGCTCTCGCTATACTTTTGGCGACCCCAAGATGTCCAGCTTCGGGAGCGTCATGGATTTCTTTCAGGACGTCATTTCTATCAGGTGTAGCTACGCACAATTTCCATGCGCGCACTCCCTCGGTATGTTGTGTATCAGGTATGTGTCTGTATAAATTGCCATTTTCTAATCGGTATTCTTGATGTTTTTCAGGATCCGACTGAACATCCGAAACTTTCTTATTATACCAAGAACAAGACGTTTCTTCCAACAAGGCACAGGCATCTTCATCGGTTTCGTGTTTAAAAGGAAGCGGTGCTCGGGACAGGGAATCGGCTATATTATTCATCGCTCCTTTTCGGTACTGAATGACGAAATCATATTGCTGTAAATCAACAGCCCATCGACTGAGTCGTCCTGACGGATTCTTCAAGTCATTCAGGAACCTTAAACACTGGTGATCGGAAATAACGGTGAATTGGTAAAATTCTAAATAGTACTTAAACTTTTTGATACCCCAGACAACGGCAAGGGCCTCCTTTTGGGTCGTCGAATAATTAAATTCTGCCTTACTTAGAGTCCTACTGGCATAGGCGATCACTCTTTCGGCGCCCTCTATTATCTGTATCAAAACGACTCCCAAACCTTTCTCACTGGCGTCGGTATGCAATTGGAACGGTTTGGAGAAGTCCGGACACGCGAGAACTGGGCTCTCTGTCAGAGCTTTCTTTACGGCGGCGAATGCGGCGTCTTGTTCCGTCGTCCATTCCCAACGCACATCTTTTTTAATTAATTTTATGAGCGGAACTGTAAGTTGTGCGAAATTTGGTACGAACCGACGGTACCACGACGTTTGTCCCAGAAAACCACGTATTTCCTTCTTGGTCCGCGGCGGAGGTACATTTAGAATAGCAGCTATTTTGTCCGGGTCTGTACGGATTCCGTCCGGTGTTACAACATGACCTAAATATTTTATGTCCTGTTTGGCAAAAGTACATTTGTCTGGTTGGAGCTGGAGGCCTGCTTCCCGTAAACGCGCGAAAACATTACTTAAATTTTTCAAATGCTCCTCGAAAGTCTTGCCCAAAATAATAATATCATCCAGATATACAAACGCGTATTCTGCCATCTCAGGACCTATCACCGAATCTAATAGGCGTTGGAACGTCGCTCCCGCACTATGTAATCCATACGGTAATGACACAAAATGAAATAGGCCCTTTCCCGGAATTGTAAAAGCTGTCACGGGTCTGCTATCTTTTTCTAATTCCACTTGCCAGTACCCACTTTTAAGATCAAGCGTCGAAAAATATTTACTGTCGCGGAGTTTGTCAAGAATATTTGAAATGTACGGCAAAGGATACGAATCTTTAATCGATACGGAATTAATTTTGCGGAAATCGACGCAGAACCGAACGCCACCATTCTTTTTCGTGACCACGACGATAGGAGAACTCCACGGACTGTTACTGGGTTCTATTATACCGTCTTGTAGCATCTTGTCCACCTCGGCGTCGATCAGTGCTTGCTTCTTCGGGTTGCATGGATAATATCTTTGTTTTATTGGGGCGGTATTTGGTTGCAAACGGATCGTGTGACGTATTAAATTCGTCCGACCAGGCACGGTAGTAAATTTACTTAATTCTTGTTCAAGGAATTTTTTTAAAGCGGTTTCTTGGCGGTCCTGTACTTCGGAGATCCCACAGCTCGCGGCAAAGACTGCATTGTCTCCCTTAAAGTACAGTTTCCTTTCGGAAAAATCAAGAACAGCCCCAATTTCCTTAAGAAAATTAATTCCGAAGATGACTGAGCACGGGCTCTTCGGCATAATTACAAAATTAACGTCTGTAGTTCGGCTACCTATGCGGACCGGTAATAGAACTGAGCCGGGTGACTCTATAACGTCTCCATTTGCGAGGCGGACTTTGGATTTTCTATTCAAGACACGTTGTTCATTATTTTTTAACAACCGGGCAACCAGTGATTCGGATAAAAACGAAGAAGTTGCTCCGCTGTCTACGAGGGCTCGTAAATTCTGGTTACAAATGTGCACGCGGATCCACACGCGATTGTCTGGCACTGTCGAGTCTTTAATACACGTGCTTGCGGATTCAGGCGGTTTTACTGCTTGCGGACGGTCTTTGCCTGCAGACCGCCCTTCTCGGCGTTTCCCTGGCATCGGCAGTCAACGGAACGTACATTTAACTTGCCACACCGTGAACAAAACATTTTAAAAGGGTTACGGCAATAACCACGCGTATGGCCTTCCTTGCCACATCGCCAACAGCGGTTTTCCGGATGTGATAACTTTTGTAACGGCGACGGCGGTACAGGAAATTGGCGAGGCTTATTATCCTGAGCGACATATGACAAATGATGCGAACGCGAGGTACTGGGTTTATCGCTGGGCGGGCGTTCCGGTGCTGATAGCGTACTTTCTTTCTTACAAAAGCGCGCCTGCTCTTCCAGCAGTAATTCATAGTCGGCAGCGAGTTTAGACAATTGTCTGAGGGATTGTATCGCGTCCCTATGTATATACATTCTGTAACTAGGTGACATGTTACCATATACACGTTCCAATTTATCACCATCGGACATATCTCGGCCGCGTCTCATTAACGTTAATATGGCGGTTAAATAATCTTTAAAAGATTCCCTCGGTTTCTGCAAACGAGCGCGTATCTCTTCTTCAATTGAAAAGCTATACCGGGGCGGAAGATATTGAAGTTTAAAGTCTTCTAAGAACTCGTCCCATGTACCCCATAATGTTTTATTATTTCGGAGCCAAAGCAGTGCTTTGTCTCTAAAAAGCTCAGGCAACGCGTGGAGCATATGTTCATCTTTAATCCCGTAACATACTTGAAGTTCTTTGACTCTTTCCAGGAAAAATACAGCGTCCGAGCTGCCGTTAAAATGAATACCCCATTTCCTTATTTGAGTACAGATTTCAGCGGAAGAAATCTGAACGTTAGTGTCTACTTGCGGCGGAGTGTTTCCCTTATTCGCGGAACCCGTTTTACCCTCTTTCAAAAAGGTGCTAATGCGTTTACGTACGTCTTCAACATTACCGGTAGCGTCTAACCCTAAAGACTCTGCTGCGGCATTCAAGTCCTCTTTCTTCAAGGTATATATCCACCCAAGAGGGTTTGGATTTTTGCCTTTATCTGAATCAGACATTTTATAATTTATAATGTACCAAATAAAAATAAAAATGTATTTTAGTTGCTATTTATTCTCCTATCCTTTTACTCCCTCACAATTAATAAAGAATATGTACGTTTTACTATCCTTTAATAAAAACTTATCTCTATGTATGTATATGAATTGTGTATCAATTTTCCTATCTTTTTTTTAAAAAAAATAAGTATGCATGTATTCTGGCGGAAAACTGTTAAACTAGTCAAACAGTTTTATTAAACACGGCGGAATTTTAATGTCGGATTTTAATTTTTAAATTTCTTAAAACACGGCCAAACGTTATGGGCGCCACTTATAACCTTGCTAGCTTACTTTTTATTCATAACACGGTGCCATTTGCTTATATAACACCAGAGCAAGCTAGCCGGTATAAGATTTGTCTTCTGAATGCCACCAAAATACACAGCACTCCTGGCTGCCTATATACTCAGGCATCACTGTTACGAATTGATAAACGTCTTACCGGTGACATCGATGTCAACTCGCTCGGTCGGCTTAGGTTAGAAATATAAATATGACGGTTACAGTGTTGTGCCTTGGGGACAAAAGACTAAAAAGCTCTACAACTAGCACAGCGAAGAAAAAACGTGAGTACTTCTTATTGTTTTAATATAATTTATTGCTCTTTGAATATACTGCTTTCCCTACCTCATTGTCAAACGGCAAAAGTAAAGAAACACGTGTAGAAACTCATTTGAAAAGAACAGAATAGTTAACCTTTATTTCTACTAAAACAATGTTAAACAATATCAAACAATTAAACAATTCAGCAATTACACAATTGATACAATTGATACACAATTTTGTTTATTATTAATTACAACTTACAAGTTTATATACATAAATAAATACAAAACAAATCCACGTCAATGACCTCTTTAAGTCATGGTTGAAACTAAGTTAGAACGTATATACATATTTAGCCCCTGAACTATCATTTACGGGTCCCAGAGTGTTTCATTTATTAATATAAACAAAATGATACTTGAAATATAATACGCGTCGGTTAATTTGAGGTAAAATGTATGCTCAGATTTATTTAAATTATTTTACAACTTATTTCCGAATATTGTCATGCTCGCAGAAAGAACCTTTACAAGTTTATCGTGACTTAAAATTATTCAAGCGGTGCGGGTTTGAACATCTCCGATAGCTATACGGAGAAATGCTAATTTATCTATATTTATTGCGGTTCAGAAGCGCGAATAATCTATTTGAACTTTACGGCGCGCTACATATAATATTTGAAATTTAACATCTCTGAAAATAAAGAATAAATATTAAATGCGGAAATATAGTCACGACATTTATAGTCTGACTTTGACGGGAATTTAGGTTGTTGCGGTAAAGTGGCTCTTTCTCCACGACCCTAGGTCTGAATGAAAGAGGCACATTCGGACGTATTTAGCGGATTTTCGAAACGACTATTTCACGGCACAAAAGACCTGAATATAGTGCGTCTCTAGGATTTGAACCAGACTCTTCCATGCCATCAAGGCTGAATAGAGCAAGGTACAGGTAGCGGACGGATGGGAGAATAAAATGAACGAGACCCACTTGATGGGGCCTTTATATATCCGTAAACCCCCCTATGTCTGTAGGTAAAAACTTGTTCAAAACATAACAATTTGCGCGCGACTCGGACATGAAATGCGCGACTTCGAGCATGACGTACACATTCGGTATTTTTCCATTGAAAATAAACAAATAACATGAATTATCATTACAAATGAATGTATATACAGGTCCGTCCAAATCACTTTGTACAATATTTGAACAAAATAACACACATACATTTAATTTAATATTGATAAATAAATTAATTATGGACCTAAAAATGTTAATTTGTACAATTAACGAGGACTTCGTTACAGTTTTTTATAGAACATACACTACAATATCGGCAACAAAAAGAATTATCGATAGTCATCCATCATCCTCGTGCTCCTCTGGTTCAGTATGGTCCAGTGTTGAGGTCATATTGTCTCCAACAGAAGGGGACAACGAACTGGAGACTGAGCCAGAGGGCGGAGTGAATACGACATCTACCACTGGGGCAGATGTTACAACTTTGCCGACCACACCTGTAACATCCAAAGGTAAATTAATATAGTTACCTGTTAGTAATTTTGAGATTACATGTATACTTTATAGATAGGGGCAAACGAAAGCGGAATGTTGATGTGGAAATGGCAGAGGTGGTGCAGGTGGCAAAAAAGATTGCCAGTTCATTACATGAACCAGCAACAGATGACCCAAACCGGACATTTACTAATTATGTGTGGTCTCGGTTGGCAGAAATGTCAACCGAAGTAGCACGAGAAAAACGTAAAAAAATGTTAATTATACTAGAAGATCTAGACTAGGCAATAGTGGACAATTGTAAATAGTTCAAGTAATAATAAAATATTTACGAACAAAATAGAATAATTCTTTATTTTAATATTTTTATAGTAGAATGTTTTTTATATACAATGAGAGTCAAAATGATTGATTAAGTTGGTTAACCTGATTTTTGTTATAAAGTTGCCGTTTCACGAATAATTTCATGATATATGCAGTGGCGGGTCTTAAGTAATTACTTCGTTTACGTATGTTGTCATTTAATCACACGAAAAAATATATACCACGCTACTGAATTATTGGATTTCAATACAAATGATATTTGTTGACAGTTCCGAACTGAATATTACCAATTACAAAACTTAAAATGTGCTTGAAAAGGGCTGCCAACTCAATCAAACATTTTGACTCTCATAGTACAATCATGGTTATTAAGCAGCATTATGTCAATACGCGTCCTCTATTAATGATGTCATTTTGCCATAACACACTTCCATGATCTGATATAAAATACTCAGCCAATCCATCTCTAAGGTTATAGATTTGCCTTCGTGCAATATTGGCCCCTAGTCGTCCTACTGACTGAAGAGGAGTTTCTTCATCTCTCCAGGTCCCATTTCTCTCATCAGCTGTGTCGGTGTACCCTGTTGGACAGTACATATTCATATTTTCTGTTTGACAATAATTATGAAGTATAACAATGGCCTTTACAATGTTGTCCACATTGTCAACTTTAGCATTGATGGTGGTTTTTAAAATTCTCCATCTGGCAACCATTATTCCAAATGTATTTTCAATTACTTGACGGGCATGAGATAATCGGTAATTAAACACTTTTTCTGTGTTGGACAGATTTTTCCCTGGGTATGGTCTCATAATGTATTCTTTTAATGGAAATGCCTCGTCGGCTACTAAAAAATATGGCATTTGCGTATCTGTACCAGGTAAATTAGTGGCTGGAGGAAGATTCATATCTCCTTGCTCAAGTCTTTTACCGAAAATACTGTGCTGCAAAATGCCACCATCACTTTGTGACCCATACGCTCCTATGTCTACCATTCTAAAGCGGTATGTGCTATCACAACATGCCAACAGAACTATACTAAATCTATGTTTGTAATTGTAATATAAAGATCCACTTTTAGCAGGCGCTTGAATATTAATATGCTTCCCATCTAGTGCACCTACACAATGAGGCATATCCCATCGGTGTGAAAACCCATGAGCAATGCTCATCCAATCTTCTTCCGTGGATGGTGATTTTAAATATAATGGACTGAGCATATTCCACAACGCTTGACAGGTTTCATGGACAATTTTATGGACTGTTGTCAGGCCCACATGAAATGTCCATGTCAGGGCTTGTAGACTAGTTCCTTGTGATAGGTATCTGAAATTAACAACAATATTAACACAAAAATCAATGACTGTATTACACAATCAACATCTATGAATTCTGTCGATAACTTACTGTAATGTTATCACAAGTCTTTCTTCCGAAGATATACTCAGATATACCTGTCGTCTAATTGCTGGTTTCATACTCAACAACTTTTCAAAAAGTGGAACTGTCATTCTAGTATATTTGAAAAATTGATTTACATCCCAATCTTTCATTTTTTTATAATATTGGTAGTTTCCAGTTAATCTTCTATTTCGATTAATAGGTAGGATTTTGAATTTCCGTTGTCGTCGATTTTTTTTCTTTAGGGATACATACGCGCATAAAATAATACCTAATGCTGCTAACTTCCTTCTACGTTCCGAATCCATTTTCAAAATATCTTTCTCTTGTATACGCTTTTAAATGATGGTAATGGTCAAAGTAGGTTATGTATATTATTATTGATCAACTGGGCTGCGTTCATAAATGAATCGTTATAATCGTGTGTGTGGCGTTTGAGTAATTCGCTTTGCAGCTGGAGTGTCCACAGAGCGTTTTGGTATTTATGAACGGTTTTAGAGTGGTGACAAGTATGACAGCACATGTCTCATATAACCCCACATAACAGAAGCGGCAATTACAATCATACTTCCATGTGCGCATGTCGAGTCTTCTTCACCGCGGTTTCAAATCCGGCGTTTTTCAAACGCTCGAGTGATTCGAGAGCGAACTTTATGAACACATTACACGCGTACATCATTGAATCACTCAACTGTTTTTGAACGGTTTTGTGTGAAATTTTACCCTAGAGTGCACGCAGCGTGACGTTTATGAACGCAGCCCTGTCAACGTTTCCGTTAGAGAAAGTTTATAAATGCATTTCTGAACGTACGAACGGAACGAATAGCAATTACCAACGTCAATTGCAAACAGCAACAGCAACGTCAAGTTTATAAATCAGGCTTAAATGCAGAAATTGCTGAAAACCATATTTTATTGAGTAGAAGCAGTTTAAATCGTGTACTTCATAATATTGGCTTTAAATTTAAAAAGGAGAATAATCGCCGAGCGTTAGTGGAAAGATCCAACATAACTGAGATGCGATTATTATTCCAGAAAAATTATTTAAAAAACATAAATTCTCCTTTTCAGAGAGAAGTGATATTTCTCGATGGGGAAGGGAAATCCGAGCCGGTCTTGGCAGTACGATAATGTACAGGGCTCATGCCAAACAATACTATAATAAACAATTCGGTAGAGATGGATATGGAGACGATAAAGTGAAGGCTATGTGGAAAGAATCACTAGACCAATAAACAGAAGAAATCTGGAAAAACTGTACCAATCACACTGAGAAACTTATACAAACAAGATTAGTATGACAGAGAAAGCCGTATAGATTGTGAAATCGATGACTTTGTAATTAATGTTAGTGATTCTTCAAGCAGCAGTGATAGTGAAGACAGTGACACAAGTGACATCTAAAAATACTTTTAAATAGAAAATGTAATCTGTTTTTTACAATACGTTTAATAGGTCTACATTCTGAACATGATTGAAGATTCTAAAAATTACCTTATTTTTGCTATTAGAATCGATTGTAGTGTGGCCTAACATAAAATAGAGAATATATTGAATTATTTTCTTGGATATTATTCTTACATAAATGTAAATCATAATTAGTTTGGCAAAATTATTTTTTTTTAAATGCAACACATCTTATTTATTTGAAGTTCGCAGATAATATTGTAGTTTCTGTATTATCCTAACCATAATATTAACAAAGTTTAATAAATTCACTGTCTATTTAGTAATGTAATTATCTATTGAGTATTAATAGTTGAAAAAATGTAATCAATTATTTGTCAGTCTAAATGAACTTTTATTTTAAAACTGAGCCTAGGTTAATAAACGTTCTTATATTGATATTAAAATATTGACTCTTGAGAAGAGCAGTGGAATTACTATATCTTCGTCCATACTAGTTCAATAAATGTTGAATTATTTCCCATATCCTTCACAATACACTGGTAGACACACATTTTTTATAGAAATTTATACCTTGAAATATTGTAATGATACAAAAGCAAATTAAAAGTTAGCAATACACTTATAGTATATTATGCAATGAGCATTTAATGATAGCTATTAAGACACGAGTAAGAAAATTATAATACGAGGCGAAGCCGAGTATTGTAATGAATACGAGTGTCTTAATAGCCATTAAATGCGAGTTGCATACACTATTTTTTCTACGACCCCATAATAAAACATTATTTTTTGAACATTCTATATCATAAATTGAGGTTAAAATTTTACATGCACCTTTGCGAGTTTAGCTGGTAATAAATTGTCCGTGGTTACTAAGGCTTGTTCCATAATTTCTGGTGGACTCAAATTTTACATTTCAGTGTAATTATCCCTCATTTTTACCGTTTATATTTTCAAAAAAGCATAAATTTTAAGTACTTGTAAATTGCAGAGAACTGTCACATTTATTTAATTTGTATATCTGTCAGATATGCAGTCGCCATATTGAATATTGTTTGAATATTCGAATGTCGCATATTTATTGGATATAAACTTGTATCGTAATGAAAAATCTGTATTCCTATTGGATATAAACTTGTAACATAATGAAAATCTGTATCGTAATGGACATCGTTAAAGTACAGGTTCGGCATATCTAATAATACAATTAAAGTATGGGAGTAGAAAAAAGAAAATATATATACAGAAAATGTCATTTTTGCATAAATTACAGTGTGCGCTATATAAATATGTGATTAGTTATTCATGTGACATTGTACATTTTTTACTCATTAAATTAACTTTTGAAATAATATATTATACGCCCCTTTTTATGTATTTCCTACTATTTAATGAATTATTGTATCCATAAGTTTATATAAATATTTGATAATAAATTTATAAAAATAAAATACTTATTGCTGCACATTTTATTTTAAATTAAAAACAAATTTAGAAACTTCTGTTAATTGTATCCAGTGCCATTCAAACCAACATGCATTTCAATCCTTGTTAAAAGAAAGAAATAGTATTACACAGATAATGTTTGCTCAAAATTCTTATGAATGTGTAAGGCACAAATTAAAAGAAGTGTAAATAAAACTATTGTTATTGTAACGAAATGTGTTTACATTAAATAAAAACGAAATTGTCACACGCACAAAAAAGACCATAAATTATTTCTCGGCTGGTAAATATCGTAAATGCAGTTATGAGTCATCCACGCCGTACGACGTGCATAGAGAACTTTCTCATACATGTGGAGAAAAAGCCGGACTGTTCTCGAAATCGTCACATTGTTACCCACGCCGACATAGTGACGCCGTGTACCATGACATCATCCGGTAATAAACATCTTACAGGCTCCTCCCCCACGAAATAGGCACCAATGGGAGAACGACGGCTCCCTATATAAGCAGGGGGAGAAGCCAGAAACGATTCATTCGACCTCCGATAGAACTAGCAGCTACTACTACCAGCAACTTCCAGAAGAACTACTACTTCTACTACTAGAACTTCAAAGCTAGCATCAGAAGACATCACATCACGGTCTACCTACGATAAGAGGCCCAACACATCTCGGCCTTCAGTATTACCAGGCCGTAACGACACCAGGCCCAGAGGCATCCAGGCCTTCGGCAACTACGGGCCTTCCGACTCCAGGCCTTTGACGTCACCAGGCCCAACGGCCCCAGGCCTTCTGCGACTCCAGGCCTTCTGCGACTACAGGCCTTCTGCGACCACAGGCCTTCTGCGACTACGGGCCTTCCGACTCCAGGCCTTTGACGTCACCAGGCCCAACGGCCCCAGGCCTTCTGCGACTACAGGCCTTCTGCGACTACAGGCCCTCTGCGACCACAGGCCTTCTGCGACTACGGGCCTTCCAACTCCAGGCCTTCAACGGCACCAGGCCTTCGGCAACGGACCACCACATCACCAGGCCCACCACGTCGTGAACCGAACATAGTGCTCGTGAGTGCGAACCGCAAGTGAGTGAGTACCCCCCCCCCCCTCCTGTGCAAGTGAACGTTGATTCCCCCCCGTGTCTAGTGAACGCCACCCCAGTGACTAGTGAACGTTTGATCCCCCCCGTGTCTAGTGAACGCCACCCCAGTGACTAGTGAACGTTTGATCCCCCCGTGTCTAGTGAACGCCACAACAGTGACTAGTGAACGTTCGAGCCCCCCCCCCAGTGATAAGCAGACACTAAGTTCTTATTCATCACCCTGTATATGTATAACCTGTAATATTTGTAAAATACGTTAATATATGGTTTTACTTGTGTTCAACCCCTGTTTTATTGTTGTTACTATCGCCCTAAGAGTCTCCGCCGCGGCTCTGACACCAGCGGAAAGTGCGTGGTAACAATAGTGGCGCCCAACTAAAGTGCGTGATAAGGAAGACGGACGTCTACCTAGGACCCACACCACCAACACCAACCCCCCCCCCCCCACAACAAGATGCCGAAAGGAAAAGGTCGGAAGGATAGGCGAAGCAGGAGTGTCCCGGACGAGTCCGAGCCCAGCACTCCACCACAACAGTCTACACCTAGGGCAGTCACCCCCGGAACTGCGGATCCAACAATCCAAATGGCCATCTTGATCGAAGAATTAAAGCTAGTGGGGAAACGTCTGCAGGCTGTGGAACTAAAACAAGCAGCACAAGCCACCAGCCTAGAAATCAATAAAGACGCACCACTAGCAATCACTCCTGACCCAATAGCAGCCACCACCGAAATCATCACCATTTCAGGCAACACGCCTGCCAAAACACCAATGGCCCATCCGCAACCAATACAATGCACGGCTTGCTGTCACGGCTGTCCAAACACACCAGTTACACCGGTGCCACCAAGGCCTTATGGAGGCCACCTTATAGAGGATCCTGAGGTCTTCTTGATCCGGTTACAGGCCCACCTATCGACAGCAGTAGTCGAGGTACCAGAAGATATTGACGACGCCGTGCGGCCATTTTTAATTGATGGAGCGGCCGCTTGGGCGCGTAAGAATCAGGGGGGCTTCGATACTCTGAGCGAATTTTGCCAACGCTTTCGCAGAGAATTCCTCAGCCCCCAACGCAGGCGCGAACTGCAGAGCGCCTGCGAAGTCCGGCAAAAGGCCGATGAGGACCCCGCGGCTTTCATCACTAGAATAAGGCGTTTGTGTCTACGATTGGATCCGCATTGGCCGGAAGAAAATCTGACTCAACACATCACTATGTTGTTGACAGAAAAATACTGCGTCCAGGTGGCCCAAACTAATCCCACAACAGTCGGAGAACTTCGGGAAGCGGTCGAGAAATAGGCAGAAATTTTTAACAACTTCACTAACAAATCACCTCCACTCAAGAAGGAGGTCAAGACGCTCCCCACGGCACCCCATCCAGAACGGCAGCAAGAAAAATCGCTCCCTAAGTGCTGGTTCTGTCCCGGTCGCCATTACAACCGGGACTGTCCGCAACAACCAAGGAGCTTTGCCGACCGTCACCCAGCACCATCAAAAGGTTCGGGGGAAGATCAAGGGGCCGCCCCACAGACCACACAGGGACGGCCCTAATCACATCCATACCTCAATGGCAAACGGCTACGATTCGGCTGCAAATCAACAAACAGCACGTCCTGGCCCGAATCGATAGCGCCGCTAGTAGGAATCTGGCAAAATCAAGGTGGCTAACTGGACCTATCATCCCGTCAAAACAAATTAACCTGTGCATGGCATTGGAGAACCACATCCTTACGGCTGGCCGTGTCGGGACCTTAAAGGCAGCCTCTGATAACTACGCCTTCAGCTGTGAAGTATTAGTGGTGGACGACCTCCAGACGGACATAATTCTGGGCCACCCCTGGCTGCAGGAAAACCACGTCATCCTGGACTACCAAAGGGGATGCCTTCACGTGGGAACTCGACAGCGCCAGACATTATATTTCGACAGGGCTCAACCCGGACGGGTGACCCCTGGGCTGGCACCAGAAAATATCCCAGTGGATATGGCAGGATGGACGGGGACCCAGCAGGACACTTTCCTGGCCAGCCTACAAGACTTTGATGGTCTATTCCAGGAAGGAGGACCCATCACCACGACAGCCACTACACAACACGTCATCAGACTTAGGGATGACATACCAGTGAAGGTACCTGCATACAAATCCACGCCACACAAGAAGAGGCTGATTGCCGAACAGGTGGAAGAAATGCTGGCAGCCCGAGTCATCCGGCCCAGCCACAGTGAATATTCATCCCCTGTGGTTATTGTCACTAAGAAGGATGGCGGGCCTAGATTCTGCGTTGACTTTAGACGCTTGAACGATAAAACCCACGACGAAGCCAGCCCACTGCCGCCCATCCAGGAGTCCTTGGGAGACCTGGGCGATGCGAAAATCTTTACCACTTTGGATCTGCGCAGTGGATACTGGCAGATTGCGATGGCTGAGGAGTCTAGGCACCTAACCGCTTTCACCACCCCCGATGGCTCGAGTTACGAGTTTAATGTGATGCCCTTCGGCCTGAAAGGGGCCCCAACGACGTTCCAGAAGCTCATGGCCCAAGATGTGCTCGTGGGATATATTCAGGAATTCGCCCTAGCCTACCTGGACGACATAATAATATATTCCCAGAATCTCAACGAGCACTTATGCCACATCAGGATGGTGTTTGAGCGACTGGAGCAACATGGCCTCAAATTGAACATCAAGAAGTGCCACTTTGCCAGCCCGACCCTCAACTACTTGGGACACGTGGTCACCGATAAGGGAAATCGGCCTCAAACCACCCACATCCAAGCAATCCAGGCCGCGGAGGCCCCAAAAACCAGGAAGGCTCTCCGTCAGTTTTTGGGGACTGTAAATTGGCTCCGAGACTACATCCCGGACGCTTCTCGGATTATGGCTCCGTTAACCGACCTCTTGAAGACAGGCACCACGTACAAATGGACGGAAGCCGCCCATGGAGCTTTCCACGCTATCAAGGCCGCCGCAGCTAAACCATTGTTCCTACACCGACCGGACTTTCAACGCCCCTTCATCCTGCAGACCGATGCTAGTGGAATCGGCGCCGCTGCCGTGCTCTATCAGGAAAAAGATGACCAGCGACAGATAGTCAACTACGCTAGCCTACGGTTCAACCAGACAGAACGGAGATACCATGTGAACGAGCAGGAATGCCTGGCCGTCATATGGGCTATCCGGAGATACAGACCCTACTTGGAGGACAAACCGTTCGTCCTGAGAACAGACAGTAAGGCCCTTACCTGGTTGAACCAATTCAGGGAAGCTAGATCAAAGTTGATGCGCTGGTCCCTCTTACTCCAAGAATTTACATATACGGTAGAGCACGTGCCGGGCAAACACAATGAGCTCCCCGATGCCTTGTCGCGGCATCCTGATACCGAGGAAACCGACCCCAGCTTGGAGGACCCTGAAAGACTAATCCCCGAAGCCCGACGATTGTTACTATCACCCGTTGAGGAGCAGGTATGCCTCTTGGAGACAGGCGAACCACTATACCACCTAATCCAAGACGCCCAACAAGCAGACCCAGCCATCCGGGAATTAGCCCTACAACTCCAACAAAACGGGCCCGAGGCAGAACAGCACCCTGACTTCGTATTCACTAATGGATTCCTACGCTACAGAGAGGGGGCACATCGACCAATATTGGTGCCCGACGCTATCCGAACTCAAGTAATCCAACAGTACCATGATGACCCCACCGCTGGTCACCCTGGGGCGGACGAGACCTATGAAGCAATCACTAGGCGCTTCCACTGGCCAGGGGTGCGGGCACAGGTCATTGATTATGTGCACGGCTGTCGCCTTTGCAACGCCTTTAAGCGGGGACACCCAGGCAACCATTTGAGGTGCTCTCCGTAGACATTGTGGGCCCATTAACCGAATCACGTAGGGGCAATCGATTTGGCATTGTCGTGATGGATATCCACACGAGGTGGATCAAGGTTAGGGCAGCCCGAACCACTACGACCACCGCCGTCACGGACTGCCTGGAAGAGGTGTTCCAGCGTTTTGGATACCCGATGGCCATACTTACCGACAATGGACCGCAATTCACTTCCGTCGCTTGGGACGCCGCATTGCGTAAGTGGCAATGCCTTCATTGGACGACCCCAATATACCACCCGAGGGCAAACCCGGTTGAGCGACGGAACCAAGAATTGAAAAAAGTCCTGAGGCTCCAGCTTGAGGGCCAAACACCAGAACGCTGGGACGAAAAACTCGGCCAAGCACTCTTTAACCTACGATCCAGGCGAAATGCGGCCACCAATTATTCACCGGCCCGAGCCCTCTTTGGGTATGAGCTACGCAGACCAGGCGAATGGAGGGATCCGGTGGAGGGTGAGCCCGAACCCAGACCACAACGCACTCAGAGGGTGCACGCTAACGAACTACGATATAGAGAGCGGCGATACGTTAGACCAGACGCACCAATGCCCATTCGACCAAACCCGGGCGACTTGGTAATGGTAAGGACACATCTTCCGCCGGGACAGCCTTTTGGGCCAAAATGGGCGGGCCCGTACCCAGTGCTGGAACAAGCAGGACCAGCAGCGATCTGGGTGGAGCGACCAGGGGCCCAGCGCGCTAAATACCACTTAGATCAGGTGCGCATCGCCAGGCGCCCAAACACACAACGCCCAGTTCAGCCGAATGGAGATCCCGGACCGGCGCCTCCACCGAATCAGGAGGCAAACCTACACCAAGAGCCGCAGCCGGGAACGAGCCGCACAGACCATTAAATGCCGGAGATGTCATGGATACACGGCTTTTCGAGGGGGAGGCATTTGTTACCCACGCCGACATAGTGACGCCGTGTACCATGACATCATCCGGTAATAAACATCTTACAGGCTCCTCCCCCACGAAATAGGCACCAATGGGAGAACGACGGCTCCCTATATAAGCAGGGGGAGAAGCCAGAAACGATTCATTCGACCTCCGATAGAACTAGCAGCTACTACTACCAGCAACTTCCAGAAGAACTACCTACTACTTCTACTACTAGAACTACAAAGCTAGCATCAGAAGACATCACATCACGGTCTACCTACGATAAGAGGCCCAACACATCTCGGCCTTCAGTATTACCAGGCCGTAACGACACCAGGCCCAGAGGCATCCAGGCCTTCGGCAACTACGGGCCTTCCGACTCCAGGCCTTTGACGTCACCAGGCCCAACGGCCCCAGGCCTTCTGCAACTACAGGCCTTCTGCGACTACAGGCCTTCTGCGACCGCAGGCCTTCTGCGACTACGGGCCTTCCAACTCCAGGCCTTTGACGTCACCAGGCCCAACGGCCCCAGGCCTTCTGCAACTACAGGCCTTCTGCGACTACAGGCCTTCTGCGACCGCAGGCCTTCTGCGACTGCGGGCCTTCCGACTCCACGCCTTTGACGTCACCAGGCCCAACCGCCCCAGGCCTTCTGCGACTCCAGGCCTTCTGCGACTACAGGCCTTCTGCGACCACAGGCCTTCTGCGACTACGGGCCTTCCGACTCCAGGCCTTTGACGTCACCAGGCCCAACGGCCCCAGGCCTTCTGCAACTACAGGCCTTCTGCGACTACAGGCCTTCTGCGACCGCAGGCCTTCTGCGACTACGGGCCTTCCGACTCCAGGCCTTTGACGTCATCAGGCCCAACGGCCCCAGGCCTTCTGCAACTACAGGCCTTCTGCGACTACAGGCCTTCTGCGACCGCAGGCCTTCTGCGACTGCGGGCCTTCCGACTCCAGGCCTTTGACGTCACCAGGCCCAACGGCCCCAGGCCTTCTGCGACTCCAGGCCTTCTGCGACTACAGGCCTTCTGCGACCACAGGCCTTCTGCGACTACGGGCCTTCCGACTCCAGGCCTTTGACGTCACCAGGCCCAACGGCCCCAGGCCTTCTGCGACTACAGGCCTTCTGCGACTACAGGCCCTCTGCGACCACAGGCCTTCTGCGACTACGGGCCTTCCAACTCCAGGCCTTCAACGGCACCAGGCCTTCGGCAACGGACCACCACATCACCAGGCCCACCACGTCGTGAACCGAACATGTTCGTGAGTGCGAACCGCAAGTGAGTGAGTACCCCCCCTGTGCAAGTGAACGTTGATTCCCCCCGTGTCTAGTGAACGCCACCCCAGTGACTAGTGAACGTTTGATCCCCCCGTGTCTAGTGAACTCCACCCCAGTGACTAGTGAACGTTTGATCCCCCCCGTGTCTAGTGAACGCCACAACAGTGACTAGTGAACGTTCGAGTCCCCCCCCCAGTGATAAGCAGACACTAAGTTCTTATTCATCACCCTGTATATGTATAACCTGTAATATTTGTAAAATACGTTAATATATGGTTTTACTTGTGTTCAACCCCTGTTTTATTGTTGTTACTATCGCCCTAAGAGTCTCCGCCGCGGCTCTGACACCAACGGAAAGTGCGTGGTAACAACATACGTATATAAGGCGGCTTGAGTCACTACGGGATTCATTACGGAAGAAATTGCGGAGTAATTCGGGATTAAGAAAGACCGTAAGAAGTAGCCGACGCCCCTTAAAATAAATATAAGTCGTTCTGTAAAAATAAATATAGTAGTGCCGTGTGATATAAATAGAAGTGTGATTTAAATAAATACGGACATATTAGTAGTAGTAAATAAATACCTGTGATAATTTATTAATAGTAGTTTAAGTGTGTTACGTTAGTTTTTATGTTTTTATATTGTTATATAATTTTAAGTATATAAATATACAGACTGTTTTAAATAAATAATTGCACGAGTTGTTTATTGGAACCCGAAAACGTGACAATTGGTGTCAGGTGTGGGGTAAACAATATAGAAGTGCAAATAAATAAATAAATAAATAAATAAATGGCTACCAAACGTTTGGAAGAACTAAAGGTCGCCGAGGTGAGGGCAGAATTGGAGGAAAGGGACGCAGATGCGTCTGGAAAAAAAACAATTCTCCAGGACCGGCTTCGTGACCTTTTAATAAATGAAGGTGAGGATCCCGAAAAATATTTGTTTCAAATGCAGACTGATCCAAGCTTAATAATCCTAAAAGATCAAATGTTAACTCTACAAGATAAAATTGAAAATACTTCAAAAACTTTAAAAGATGAAATGTTAACTGAAATGGCAAATAATTCAAAAACTTTAGAAGATAAAATTGAAAATAATTCAAAACAATTCGAGACTCTACAAGATAAAATTGAAAATAATTCAAAAACTTTAAAAGATGAGATGTTAACTGAAATGGCAAATAATTCAAAAGCTTTAAAAGATGAAATTGCGAATAATTCAAAACAATTCGAGATTACTATGGAGACTCTAAAGATGAGATGTTAAATAATTCAAAGATTTTGGAAAAAACTTTAAGAAATGAAATTGCAAGTAATTCAAAACAACTCGAGACTACTTTTAAGGAAGACATTCAGAAGAATGCATCGAATATGAGACAGGAATTTTCTGAGGCCATCGAAACCGTAGAACAGAAATTGAGGGACGAATTTAAAGTTCAGCTTCAACTACCAGCGATGAACGACTGCAGTTCCCATGACACCTCAAGTAGAAGCCTGGAAATCTGCCAAACAACAAAGGCAAAGGTAAAACCTCCCACCTTCGATGGAAAGACGTTATGGATGACGTACCTAAAACAATTCGAAGCCGCTGCAGGAGCAAATGGATGGACGTCCCCGGAGAAAGCTACTGCCCTGATTGCGTCGTTAAGAGGAGAAGCCAGTGACGTTCTACAGACCTTCCTTCCAGAAGAGTGTCAAGACTACCCTCAATTAATCACGCGTCTTGAGATGAGATATGGGCATGCACACCTGGAGCAGGTTTATCACATACAATTGAAGAATCGTCTGCAGAAAAAGGGAGAAAGCCTCCAAGAATTCGAAGCGGATATCGCCCGTTTGGTTCGTCTGGCATATCCAGCAGCTCCAGATAGCTTCTCGGAACAGTTGGCTGTGCAGACATTCATAGATGGTCTACGAGATGGCGATACACAGCAAGCACTGAGGCTGGCAAGGCCAAAGACCCTAATCGATGCTTTGGCACATAGTCTGGAGTTCGAAACCGCAAAGATGGCCTCTCGAAACCCAGCAAGAGTATGTTTTGTCAAAGATCTACCAAAAGCCGAGGAATCCTTAGAACAGGTAGTCCGACGATTAATGAATCAGATGCAGCCTAAGAAAAGAACGATCCGATGCTGGAATTGTGGTGAAATGGGCCATGTTCGTAGTAAATGCGAGAAGGAGCCCAAGAAACCCAACGGAGCAGCAGGAAAACTAAAACGGGTCGATGAGAGGAGGCAATCGTCGACCCAGTATCGTAGAGCCTCTAAATCAATAGCGCAAATTGCATCTCTGCAACACCATGCCAATAACCTCTACGTAGATGTTATTCTAGAAGGAAGAACTTATGCCGGCCTATTGGACACTGGGTCGACGAAAACCATAGTGCGACCCGATGTGATTCAAAAGAAAAAGTCGTTAATACACAGCAAATGGCAACTCAGAACAGCAACAGGCGAGGCGGCTACCGTAAAAGGAGAAGTTGATGTGAAGATCGGCATTGGACCAGTATCAATCCAACATCGCGTCCTGGTTGCGGACATAGAGGAAGAAGTTATTTTGGGAATGGATGTGATGAAGCTATATGGGTTCCAGTTGGACCTGAAATTGGGCGTCTTGAAGATAGGCAATGAGGAACTCGTCCTCCGTTCTATGAATAACCATTCCATACGCATTGTACTGGCAGAGGACACTGTCCTGGGTGAACGGGCTGAGATGATCCTGCAAGCTTGCATGGAAGGAGACCTGACTGAAGGGAAGGTTACGATGATGGAGCCAAAGGTTGATGATGAAGAAGTGGGCCGAGGAATAATGATTGCAAAGGCGCTGGTAAGATCCCAGAGGACCGTGCCAGTAAGGGTAATGAACGTCAATTATTACCCCGTGACGTTGAAAAGAGGCACTGTATTGGGATGGTGTTGTCCCGTGTCGGCCATCATGCATCAAGATGAAGTGGAGGCAGGCACGCCTGCTGACGTTCCAGAAGAGCTCCGAAACGTCATCAATTTGGCTTGCCGAGGTCTGAACAAGAAGGAACAGCAGCAAGTTAAAGACCTGATATGCCGATATCGAGATGTCTTTGGAATGAAGAAGGGCGCCAAAGGAAGAACCAATGTAGTCACGCATAAGATCAATACAGGCGATGCACACCCAATTCGCCAAGCACCCAGAAGACTACCATTAGCGAAACGCCAAGAAGCCGAACAAATTGTACGAGACATGGAGAGTGAAGGTATAGTTGAGCCTTCTAACAGTCCTTGGGCTTCGCCAGTGGTACTTGTGCGGAAGAAGGATGGGTCAACCAGATTCTGCGTAGACTATCGCCGACTCAACGAGGTAACGAAGAAAGACAGCTATCCTTTGCCCCGAATAGACGACACATTGGACACTTTGGCTGGGACGAAATGGTTTTCCACCTTGGATTTGAAGAGTGGTTATTGGCAAGTGGGAATGGAGCCTAGCGATAAAGAAAAGACTGCGTTCACTATGGGGGCGGGCCTGTGGCATTTTACGGTCATGCCTTTTGGGTTATGTAACGCGCCTGCTACCTTCGAGCGACTCATGGACACAGTGCTAAAGGGACTCTCGTGGAACACTTGCCTGGTATACCTTGATGACGTGATTGTAGTTGGGAAAACCTTTCAAGATCACGTGAAGAATTTGGAGGAGGTATTCCGAAGGCTACGAGGTGCAAACCTGAAGTTGAGCCCTAAGAAGTGTCACCTTTTCCGCAAAGAGGTGAGTTACCTGGGGCATGTGGTATCTGGAAAAGGGATTGCTGTCGACCCAGAGAAGATAGAGGCCGTGCGAAAATGGCCCATCCCAAAGGACAAGCATGAAGTGAGAAGTTTTCTGGGATTATACACGTACTATCGGCGATACGTCCCGGGGTTCGCCAACATTGCAAAGCCCCTGACCCGTCTGACAGAAAATGGGCCTTTCCACTGGAGCAGCGAATGTCAAGCGTCTTTCGAACTACTGAAGGAGACTTTGATAAGTGCATCAATCCGGGGCTATCCGTTGCCAGTTGGTAGATATATTCTGGACACTGATGCTAGCAATGTTGGGATTGGCGGCGTACTCTCCCAGGTACAAGAGGGGCAAGAGAAGGTAATTGGATATTTCAGCAAGACGCTTTCCAAGCCCGAACGGAACTACTGCGTGACCAGACGTGAGCTACTAGCGGTGGTCAAGTCCATTGAACATTTTTACAAATACCTATATGGAAGGAGGTTCTCGATTAGAACAGATCATGCAGCGTTGAAGTGGCTCTTACATTTCAAGAACCCTGAAGGTCAGGTGGCCAGGTGGATTGAGAGACTGCAGGAATACGACTTCGACATCGAGCACCGAGCCGGCCTTAAACACCAAAACGCTGATGCTCTTTCAAGGAGACCATGTCCAGAAGACTGCAGGCATTGCAACCGGGTAGAAGAAAAATCGGCCAACACGCTCAGAACTACCGTGGTTGACGACCAGTGGCAACCTGACAATCTGAGGATCGATCAGGAAGCTGATGAAGACCTTGGTTCCTTGATGGTTTGGAAAGGTACTGGTCACAGACCAACTTGGCAAGAAGTAGCACCTCGTTCACAGGGGCTAAAATCCTACTGGGCTCAATGGGACTCCCTGAAGGTGGAGAATGGCCTACTTAAGCGTGTTGTTGAGAACCCAGATGGAGAAGGGCAAAAGATACAGGTGGTCATCCCTAAGAAAAGGATACCTGATGTACTGCAACAGCTCCACGATGACAGCTCCGGAGGACATTTCGGCGTACATAAGACACTCGAGAAAGTGCGCCAACGATTTTATTGGGTAAATTGCACACGAGACGTGAAGGAATGGTGCCGAAAATGTGCAACTTGTGCCGCCAGCAATGGACCCCAAAAACGTCGACGTGCCCCCATGAAGCAGTACAATGTAGGAAGCCCGTTTGAAAGGATTGCCATAGATGCGGCTGGGCCATTTCCTGAGACTGACAGTGGGAATAAATACATAATTGTCGTAATGGATTACTTCACCAAGTGGGTCGAAGCTTATGCCTTGCCCAACCAAGAAGCCGCAACAGTCGCGGAAGTGCTCGTAAAGGAATTTATTAGTCGGTTTGGCGCCTCCTTGGAACTTCATTCCGATCAAGGGAGGAATTTCGAATCAACTCTATTCCAGAATATTTGCGATCTTCTGGGTATTAGGAAAACGCGAACGACACCGTTGCATCCGCAGTCAGATGGAATGGTGGAACGCATGAACAGGACAATGCTCAAACACCTGTCCAAGGTAGTGGCGGACCATCAAAGAAACTGGGATGAACATCTACCCCTGTTCCTCATGGCTTACAGAGCTGCGGTCCACGAGACTACCGGTCAATCTCCAGCAAATTTGTTATTCGGAAGAGAGCTCAGGCTGCCGTGTGACCTGAAGTTCGGCTGTAAGCCTGGAGAAGACCTGGCAGGAGAAGACTACGTTGGCGGACTTAGGCGGAGGTTGGAGGATGCCCACGAACGAGTACGCCTGCATATTCAAGATGCCAGCGACAGGATGAAGGATCGTTACGACGTGCAGGCCGAGAAAGGTGGTTATCGAGAAGGGGACCTTGTTTGGTTATACAATCCTCAACGTCGCCGAGGCCTGTCCCCAAAGCTCCAACAACACTGGGAGGGACCATGGGAAGTACTAAAGCGAATAAATGACGTGGTTTATCGCATAAGACGAACACCCCATAGCAAACCAAGGGTGGTACATTTCAACCGGTTGGCCCCATACCATGGACATGACAACGGCGAAGTAACGGATGTGCGACAAATGACCAGTAAAGATGGGGAGCCATATAGGAATTTCATGCAAGAATATTCTGGTACCAAGAAGGCTCGTTTTGGAATCACCACGGAAAGGCAACAGGATCTTTTTACGGTACCCTGTGATTATGCCTTAGCTCACTGTGTGGCCCAGGACCTATGTATGCGCAGAGGGATTGCCGCGGAATTCAAGAGGAGATATGGCGGGGCCAATGAACTGACCCAACAACAGCCAAGGGTTGGTAAAGCTCTGGAGATAAAGCGTGGCAGGAGATCTATCTTTTACCTGGTCACAAAAGAAGTCTCCAACGAAAAGCCGACCTATCGCTCATTGTGGGAATCCCTTGTTGATTTGCGAGGACGTGCACTCGAGCAAAATATAAGGAGGCTGGCAATTCCGAAACTGGGTTGTGGATTAGACCGTTTGGAATGGAGAACCGTAAGAAACATGCTGGAGGTGGTGTTTCGGCATACTGGTATGGAAATAGTTGTATGTAGCTATCAACCCAATCAGCCCGTTATACAACCTAAGACGGTGGATTGCCATTTCTACAAGACAACTGGGTGCACCCGTGGGTCCCGATGTAGATTCCGTCATCCGCCAACAAGAAGAGCATGGAATAGTGTGTTTCGGGACGAAACGCAGTTTTTAAGAAGGGGGCAATGTAACGAAATGTGTTTACATTAAATAAAAACGAAATTGTCACACGCACAAAAAAGACCATAAATTATTTCTCGGCTGGTAAATATCGTAAATGCAGTTATGAGTCATCCACGCCGTACGACGTGCATAGAGAACTAGAACTTTCTCATACATGTGGAGAAAAAGCCGGACTGTTCTCGAAATCGTCACATACGTATATAAGGCGGCATGAGTCACTACGGGATTCATTACGGAAGAAATTGCGGAGTAATTCGGGATTAAGAAAGACCGTAAGAAGTAGCCGACGCCCCTTAAAATAAATATAAGAAAATAAATATAAGTCGTTCTGTAAAAATAAATATAGTAGTGCCGTGTGATATAAATAGAAGTGTGATTTAAATAGAAGTGTGATTTAAATAAATACGGACATATTAGTAGTAGTAAATAAATACCTGTGATAATTTATTAATAGTAGTTTAAGTGTGTTACGTTAGTTTTTATGTTTTTATATTGTTATATAATTTTAAGTATATAAATATACAGACTGTTTTAAATAAATAATTGCACGAGTTGTTTATTGGAACCCGAAAACGTGACATTATATAAAGAAAAAGACAATATTTTATAAGATTCTATTTTTGAGAAACATCCAAAAGAAAATTAAAATAATCACTGAAAAACAGTCGTAGATTTTCTCCAATTAGTGTTGAATTAAATTGTTACGTCCTTATTTTGCATGTTTTCACATGGAATCTATAAACTATATAATTATTAATTACCTCCAACTACACAGAAAAAGAACAGTAATCAGTTATAAAATAGTTTACCAAAATATTAATGAAAAGACATTTCAATACGACAATAGTCCATTCATATATTATATTTAAATAATCATGAGCCATACAGAAAATTATAACTAAAATTCAGTTTTAACTTAATTGCTTTGGGAAACAAATCTTTGATTTGGTTTTACAGTTTATCACATCCTTATAGGTATAATACTGAGATTTCCAGGCTCTACCATTTCAGTTGTTACGGCTGTACTTAATTCATCTAATCTGTTTATATATTTTTTAAAAGTGTAGCTCGACAAGTGTTTACTCTCTGCTTCATATTTTGAAAATGCATATTCCATATATTTTACACCTAAACAGTAAAATCCACCTCTTATATTTATAGGATGTTATTTCATTTCATGTAAAACACGTATACAATTTCGATCGCATTTATTTGATGTAAATAAATTGTATTTATTGCTTGTTTTGTACCCACGTTATTTCTCAATAAAGTTCTTTTATCATTTGTATTTTAGCATATGTTAAATTTAGTACATTAAAAGACTATTGAGTTTATATTACTTATTTATAATAAACGATAAAGGCGATTATCTAACTTTGTTATCTAATTATACATAACCTAAAATTAGATCGATCAATCTAACCGGAAAACGTAGGATGTCATCATTATTAGTGATGGGAGTTCTCGAGAACAAAAAATCGAAAGTATTCGATTCTTGAAAGTACTCGTTGTTCTCGAGAACTTGATGCAAAGTACTCGAGCATTTTTTTAAAAATTAGGAAAAAGGAAGGTGGGTGGTAGTCTACAATTAATAATTATAATGTATCGTGAAAAGTTTGTAAAATTATAAAATGAATCGAGTTTGAAAGGTGTGGGTGAATAATATAAATCTATATTTGTATATCTATTATATTATCTATTATTATTAACAACGAAAAATAACAACTATTTTCAACAAAATAAAAACACATTTGTCAGGGATTCTTTACTGTTAAGATTTGATTGTTTATAGTTTATACCAGTGGTTCTCAACCTTTTTTCGCCTAGCGCCCACTTACTGGATTTTGTATAGATCCCAGCGCCCACTGCAGAAAATCGCGAAGGGACACGTCATGGACTACGACTATGGATTATGGACTAGTTAACCTGGGCACAGTAATTAAAACAAGAAGTAATAAATTCTACCTCTAAATTTATTTAAAAATATTAATTAATACAAACAAAAATTATTATTGAAATATTGAATTTTATTTAACAAAATTAAATTAATAAATTTGTGAGCCCAACCCATGCAGTCTTCACTAATGCGATCCTTGAGGTTGGTGCTTGCTCACCAGCTCTTTCACGCGAGGAGTCAGCAGAGACAAATAAAGCCGCAAGTCTCCTCTGTTGACCATGTCCAGCCTTTTCCTCTTGTCTGAGTGCAGAAATGTAGCCGCACTAAATCCGGTTTCCACTAAATATGAAGTCGGAAACGTGAGAAGAAGCTTGTGAACAATTCCCCACATTGTAGGGAATAGTCCTGCCATGCTGTGGTTCTGCCAGAGTTTCTTGAAGCCTGTTTTGATTCGGACTTTGCAATCCTCGTTGTTGCGAAGTTCCACCAACTCCTCCTGCAATTTAACGTCAACGTCTTCCAGCACGACTCCAAACGGGTCAGTGATCCAGGCAGGTACATCCAGTTCGATGAGGTCTTGGAAGCGCGATGTAAGGTCCTCTTTTAGTTGCTGAAGATGAGCCCCATATCGAAGAAGATCTTCATCTGTGGGTGTCTCTGTCATTTGATTAATTTCACTAAATTGGTAAAGTTCTTTCCTAACGATATTACTGCGGAGAAGGGCCAGCTTATCGATAAAGGTGGTCACTGCGCTCTTGCAGTCGATGAGTGTCACCAGTTTACCTTGAATCTGGAGAGACAACTCGTTGAGTTTCCTGAAGATTGTAGCCAAGTAGAAAATGTCGAATTTGTGTTTCTTCAGCTCACCGGCCAACTTCTCATGTTTGACTTGCAGGAAAGTGACAACTGAATCGAACATTTCACAGAATCAAGCCAAGCAGTTGCCCTTAGAGAGCCATCTCACCTCGGTGTGAAGCACCAGCCGATTGTAGATCTCGTCATTTTCTTGGCAGAGGTTGCGGAATAGTCGATCGCTTTTTGCATTTGTTTTTATTACGTTCACGGCCGTGATCACGAGATTGAGAGAGTCATGAAGGCTGGGGGTCAGCCGTTTCGCTGCAAGATGCTCTCTGTGCGCTACGCAATGTATGCAGATGATATCTGGATGCTCCTTTTTGAGAAGAGCAAGGAACCCCTTGTATCGCCCAACCATTGCTGGTGCTCCATCTGTTGCGCAGGAGTGAATGTTGATTAGCGGGATTTCCTTTTCTTCAAAGTACTTCTTGACAGCAGCAAAGATGGATGTACCAGTTGTGTCAAGGGGTAAGGACTCTGCAAACAACATGTCCTCTTTTGTTTCCCCAGTTTCGTCGAAGTACCTCACGTAAGACATGAGAAGGGCAGTGTTATCACTCAAAGTCGATTCATCAAGCTGGATGGAAAAGTTGGTCTTCTTGAGAATGTCCACCAACTGGATTTCAACATCACTTGCCATCTCATCTATTCTTCTGGAGACCGTGTCGTTGCTAAGGGGGATAGCCTTCACTATTTCTGTCGCATTCCTATGTAAGACAGTCGAAATCACCTCTTTCACGGCAGGCAGAATCAGTGTTTCCCCCACAGTGTGCGGCTTGCCAGCCTTTGCAATCATATATGCAATTTTATACGATGCCAGCAGGCCATCACGCTGAATCTCTGTCACCTTGGCAAAAGCAGACGAAATAGACGGGGTAGTTTTCTCCCTGTCATCACGCAGTTTCTTGAAGTATTCTGCGGGCTTGTCCTTTTTGTCCGAATGCATCTTTTCTAGATGGTCACGCATACGAGAGGGTTTCATACCTTCATTTGAGAAGACATTGGAACAAGTGAAGCACATCGGTCTTGTGCGATCCGCTGGGCTTGGTACGAAACACATTGCTGTCGTGTAAAAAAGACCGATGTTAAACAATGTTAAACAATTTTGGTTGGAGCAATATAATTAAAGTATTTTGTATAAGTTAGATTTCTAAAATAATTTGAGTTATTAAAAACATTACCAACATCAATAAATGATTATTACCTGTAATAAATGGTTTTCGATTATAAAAATTGCTCTACCTAGTTTTAATTCAGCTCAAATATATATTGTTTATTTTATAACAGAACCGTATGTGCTAAATGTACAATATTTTTGATTAACACTCTGTTAATTAATCACACAACTATCGCACACTGAATATTTGTCTCTGTTCGAACGTTATCGCTGACTATCGTAAATAGAATGAATCATGCGAATAATGACTTCGCTATATATACCGCACTGCCTGGAATTCTCTGGAAGTCGAACTCTCTCGACCTTGGAACATTCGAGATGCGGTCCACTATACTCACGTTGACTCACAGAGTCCGCGCGTTGCGTCATACATACAATAACATAGTTAAGCACAGAAATAGAAACAGCATGCACGTAACCATAGCAACGATGGGGTTAACAATGCATAATAGGAACATTGGTGAGCGCGGATATTAAACATTTTGCATTTTTGTATAGTTTTACTAATTTTTTACTGTGTAGTGTAGCTTTACCTTTACACCGTACAGCGCCCACCCAAAATCCTCCAGCGCCCACTGGTGGGCGCTACCGCCCACTTTGAGAACCACTGGTTTATACTATCAATTCTTCCAAATAATAATATGTATTGCGCTTTCACATGTGTTTTCTGGCAGTGCCGATCACTTATGTTTATTTGTGAAATGTATTAATATATGTCGTTTTAAATGGTCTTAATATGCGTGATAAGCATATCGGATTACAAAATAAAATTTTAGACATTAAATAATATCCAGAGCGATGTTTTTTCTTTATTATTACAGTAGAACCCCGAATATCCGTGCTCCACGGGACCGGACGAGGCACGGAAAATTGAAAAGCACGGTTAATCAGAACATTCCCACACAACCAGTTATATTTCAGAAATGTTTCATTTGCATTGCAACTTGTCATATATCTTTCATTTCAAAATTTATATTTCATAGATATTTCATTTATATTACAAATGTTTGATTATTTGGCTTCCATCAAAATATATATGCAATATATATGAAATGTTTAAGTTACTTACAGCACACATTACAGGAACATTGCATATACATTTGCTTTTAAATACAGCACCATCTATATAAAGAATATTAGTTGTATTTTGAAATACCCTAGAAAGAGATATTAAGGTGAAAGTTGCTTTTATTTCAAGAAATGAAGTTCATTTTCCTTTATAGAGGTTTTTTGGATTTTTCTCATCATTTATTGTTGCGCCATACCGACAAATTGTCAGCTTGACATTCATGATTAGGTTCCAGGTTATGTTTATTGTGTGTGTTGCTTTATTAACAATTTAAAAAAAGGATTAATGGTAAGTACAACGTGTATAAACAGAATGTATGTAGAAATTTGGGTAAATTTGTATAAAATATAATAATGTAGAGGGCAATGGCCTTGTTTATTAATACTATAGTTATACAACTGAAGGTTAGTTCGGGTAGGTAGCCAACAGAGGGGTTGGGCAGTAGGATGTGCCCATTCATAAGTTTTCCCGCTAAATTTGTTGTAGTAAAAGCAGTCTTCTCGTAGTAGTAAAGAGAAGCCAATGGGAGCTTAAAGGAAGTGAGGCAATTATCCAATTACACCAATCGTGTTTGTTACAATTTTGTAGGCGTTTTGCTTCAGATTTAAATATCCTAAAATATTTTGAATTAAGGGATATGATAAGTCTACTGACACTAATTTTTCAAATTCCAAAAATAAGTGATGATGTGATTGTGGATGTTAAATGTTATTCTAAAATACATATTGCAAGACGATGTAACGAAGAAATGTCATTTTTCCTATATATTTTATCTTATAATTGACAATGGATATTGCAGTTATACAAGCTGAAAAAGGTTCAAAGTACTAACCTTTAATAAAATCTTTGCTTGCTTATGAATTATATGAATTAGTTTGTTTGTATAACTTGTTGGGTATGTACTATCCTCAACAATAATTGATGATTATTCATTCAGACTTGTATCATGGCAATTGTTGTTACGATTCAGGCCTAGATAAAATAAAAATAACTAGAACCATAATAAAATAAGTAATGTCAAAGCCAAGTACATTTAAGTGTGTATCTATTTAACTTTTATGAAGTGATATACCTCACTTCAACCAGTATGAAGGCTAAAATTCTACATATATAACACAATAAAATCCATGAAGATTTCAAACAATTGCAATTAAACGTGGGTGAAGGAAAAATTAAATAGTAGAAATATAAGTAAACTAGTTTGATAATGACGTGTAATGTCAAAACTGCAGTCACATAGTGATTAAAATAAAGTGAAGTTATTCAAATTTAATTGAGTGTTTTATTTTACTTATGTATAAGTAACAGCCGAAAGTGTTACATATTTTAAACTAGTTTTGTTTGATAACCCCTACGTAACTTCAATTATTACGCGAATTACTATTATTGAAAGCAATTTTTAAAATCGCAGGTAAATACAAATTGAAGAAACGTCCATATACAGACCATGTGTAGGCAGTACTTACTATATTGATAATTACCAAGAATGTAAATGTATAATGAAAGTTGCTGCGACTTCCCTGACGAGCTGAGGTATTGTGGGTGTAAAAGCAGGATTAATTATAACACTTCTACAGTAAGAAGGATAGTGTTTCTATTATAATAATAAATTTATTATATCAATAATAAGATATACATACAGTTTACACAATAGCACATCAAGCAAACATGTAATGATAACATCAACACAGGGCTAATTTATGTCATTGACATTGTAGAATGCTTCTTGAAGGAGAATGTCCTTTATTTTCTCTTTAGATACGAAAGTAGAAAGATGTCTACACATAACTTTGATTTTGTTAAATAATTACCAGTGACGTGTTGTACTGAAGTGGCTTTTGTCCTATGTAATGCGGGATGTGCAGCAAATGGTGATGAGGGGTGGAGACTTCTGTAATCTCACCCCTAGTCATGAGGTGTGACAGCTTTTTCAAAGGCCTACTTAGTTGTTGCAGAATATGTGTCTAGGCTAATGGACTTATCATAAGTTCTCTGAAGAGAGGTTTGCAGCGAATAGTTTGTGAAACACAGACAATTGCTCGAACAGCCTTCTTCTGCAGGATGAACACCTTTTCTACATAGGCCTACTTACCCCATATTGGTTAAACATTGTTGATATGTGATTTGATAGTCCATAGTATATCGTTATTCCAGTAGACTATCAGTTATAAATCTGATATGTCTAATTGCATAAGTAGCAGAAGATAAGTGTTTGACTAATTTAACTAATCTGCGGCTTCCATGTTAATCTTGTGTCTAGTCTAATATCAAGGAATTTTCAATTCGTAGAATATATGTTTGATCTATGTTTACTAGTAAAATAAATTGTCTCACATTTATCCTGGTTAAGTGATAAATGATTGGCTGTGAACCATTTAAATTTCTAAATTCTGAAGATACCAAAACCTTAAAATAATGTGATGTTTATAATGCATTTTCTTTGTAAAACGTACTACATTACTGGTTTGAAAGCCTCACATAAACCAGTCAAGTTGATGAAACCATGCAAAGCAACTTAATAAATGTTGTGGTTCGGATAGCTTTTAATTACTTTTTCTTCTTTTACATAATACCTATATCTAGTCATACCAAATATATAGAAGACTGGTTTAGACATACCTGTTGAACACATAGAAAAAAATTAGAATAACCCCAAACTCTGAACCCGAAACAGACTGACATTTCATGTAGGTGAGTATTTAATAAAAATGCTGACTTTTTAATACCGTTTTCTTGTTTAGATTTATTTCTTTAAAAAACATGAATACGTTTTTTAAAAAGCCTTTTGTATGTCTTTTTTTTTATTATGTTATAAAAGGGTAATTGTGAGTATAATAAAGGAAAAAAATAGTAATCCTACGATTCTTCAATGAAACATTTACTTAAATCTACTTTATCACAGTTAAGCTATATAGGTTATGTTGATATGTAATTCAAGGGCAAACGATGTGAAAAGCAAATCAAACAAAATATACTCTTATGTAAAATTTAATAGAAAATATCAAAATATATTTACATTTTTTATAAACTTCCGGATTAAATTGTGGGAGTGGCGTTGAGAATATTTCATTGGCTGAGCACTTTCATTCATTCGTATTAATCCATTTGAAAGATATCAGAGGACGACACTTTACTACATAAGAAATATTTACAGTTTTCTCTAGGTTGTATAACTATAGTATTTATAAACAAGGGCAATGGTTAACAATTGAGGCGTCAGCAATGACCTCGTATGCAGAGTTGTATGTATCTTGAAGTTCGCAGTGTTGTCAAATGCTAAATGTATAATTCGGGATCGTGAACAAACATTAAATAGATATAATAGTTAAATTTGTTCATTATTCCTTAGTTTATAAAGCCCAAAGATAAAGCCCGTATGTGTATAAGTAGATATATACCATAAGACCGCGTGCGTCTGCATTATCGCGATACCTGTAGAGTAAGCGAAACAGATAGAGATGCCTGTGTATTAGAACGGTAAACAAGTAGACGCAGTGTTATACTGGATTACAACAGAGGTAGTATTTCGCATATGCCTATGATGCACTCGTATTTGTCCAAAAAATCGACATTTATACGGTGTAGTCGGTCGCCGTCGCTTCCACATATGGGCGTCAGTTCGAGTTTTATTATTGCTTAAGAATAACATTTTTTTAGCTAATTGCAGGTTAATTGCAATGTTGAATTACAATTCTGTTTTAAGAAGTAAATATTTTATGTTTCAGTATTTTATTATAGTTGAGTTTTTAGATTATAATATTTGTTGAAAAATATTATTTTAGTTAAGAAGTTTTTTTTATTTTAAAGTCTAGGAGTTATTTATTATTTATTTTTGCTCTTTTATGTTGTTTATGAAGCTGTGATGAGTTACTTCACTGACATATTATCAATGATTATCTGATGCTTCAAACAACTACAAATAATTACTTACAACGGGAACGCATTACCTATTACACTGCTCTTCACTTGATTTGCCTAGGAATACATTTATACGTATAACTTATACGCCCGCTGTCGGTGTGGCAATTCAAGTTGGCACGCCCATTTATAGTCGACCAGTAGTTACTAATACATGCATCGCGCTATGAACGGCGGCCACACGGTATACATTTTAATTATATTCATGAGTATGTAACAGTAGTATCAACAATAGAAAAATTGATTCCTCTAAAGGATATTTAACAGGATGTTTCCAAATAAAGATAAGGATTACGATATTCCCAAGAGCTTTTTGTGCAATTCGCAACTTAGGTTCCTTTACTTTTGAATTACATTACATGTATTAACCTATTAACTTAGAAACTGTTATAAAATATTTTAATGCATACTACCTATATAAATAGTATAATTTGCAATACATATATTAAATTATATAGATAAAAGTGATAATTGTTCAACTATAATAATCTAATAATAAGTATAGTTGATCTCGACTATACATGTGATGTTTGTGTAACATCCGAATTTAAACAATACGTCGTTGTATTTTATTTTAAGAAAAACAAATAGGTATAAATATTCTAAAATAAAACAAACATCAATATTTTTTTGTAAAATCTAACGAATAATGAGCAAGTTTATCTGTTATGCCTATTTAAATCTTTGTTCACGATCGCTAATTATATTTAGCATTTGCCAACGCTGTCAACCTCAAGATACATACAACTGTGCATCAAGGTCATTGCTGGCGCCCCAATTGTTAACCATTGCCATGTAGAGTAATTAGATATGATTAAGTGTTTGTTTCTAACTTTTCGTATGTTTTCTATGTACATAAATCTTCCCGCCGATTATGTCTTGTTCGATTGTGCTTTATACTGGCTAGTATTTGTAGTCTTGTTGGCAATGGTTAACAATTGGGGCGCCAGCAATGACCTCGTATGCAGAGTTGTATGTATCTTGAAGTTCGCAGTGTTGTCAAATGCTAAATGTATAATTCGGGATCGTGAACAAACATTAAATAGATATAATAGTTAAATTTGTTCATTATTCCTTAGTTTATAAAGCCCAAAGATAAAGCTCGTATGTGTATAAGTCATAAGTAGATATATATACATTTTAATTATATTCATGAGTATGTAACAGTATCAACAATAGAAAAATTGATTCATCTAAAGGATATTTAACAGGATGTTTCCAAATAAAGATAAGGATTACGACCAAGAGCTTTTTGTGCAATTCGCAACTTAGGTTCCTTTACTTTTGAATTACATTACATGTAGGTATTAACCTATTAACTTAGAAACTGTTATAAAATATTTTAATGCATACTACCTATATAAATAGTATAAGTAGTAAAAGAAAATACAGTAGTTTCTCTGCTCGACATGAACGCCTTGTAATAGCAAGAGAAACATTATTAGATTTACAAAATATTTACTAAGAAAGAACTCTAAAATGTTGCTTATCAACTAGTGAAGTAAGCGTATTAGCAGCATCTTATACATGTGAAAGAAATACGAATGATGCATTATGTACAACAATTCAAACCGAAGTAGTACATGCTGGTGTTAATAGCCCAGATGTAATTAAAGAAGCAAACTTGTATAATCTCAGTAATATGAAACAAGCACAATAATGATAATTTGATAACTATGCTGCAAACTAACATAAAAGAATTGTTACTGTCTAAATAATGTTCTTGTAAATAAGTCATGGTATATTTAAACTTAATTTTAGTCGTCTCAGCTTGATTATGTTGTGGTTGAGTTTTATGATGGAGTGCAGCTTATACCAGATAAGTGGCTCTGTGATGACGACAAGATGTGTTATTGACCACCACTGACCAACCAGTTGAAAATTAATAAGGCAGTGCAATTACAAATGCAACCGAACGTCGAAGAGTGGGCAAAACATAAAATTTTCAGAATATTTTGTCATGCAGGTGAATATAATAATGGCATATACGATTTATACTTTTGCTAATATTATGCTTTCTTTTCAGGCAGTTATGAAACAGGAATGGAAAGTTAAACTAGCCGAAACAATATCCGATATTGATACCGATGTTGAACATAAAAGAACTCGGCATGTAAGGCATAAACGAAACATTTTTCCTATGGATTCTGAAGAAGACGATGATATTCTACCGCCGCCAAAAATGAGTTTCGAATCTGTATTCCCACAAATTCATAACGCAGATAATGAGGAACCTATTGCTTCGCCATCACCTATTAATAATAGCACATTATCAAAGGAATCAACACCAACAAACCGATGGACCTCTGATTATTCATCACAGCAAGCCTTAGAATTGGGTAAATATTTTGATATATTTCTTTTTAGAATTAAAGTTTAGTTTCATATTAAAAAATTACATCTTTTAGATTTCAGAGAAGAGATTTTAAAAAAGCTAAATATGTTAATACACAAAGTGGAGTCTTTAGAAGAAAAAGTTTTGCCAATAAGCACTACAACAAATACACAGAATAATTCATTAAGTTTAGAGGAAAATCGAAATTTACTACCGATCACAGATGAAAAAAACTTAGAGGCTTTTGAACAGAGATTAATGAAAGAAAATGGGTTTTTCAAAACTAGGGTAAGATATATGAAATTATATATTTAAAGCATCCTCTGCGATGAATTTTATTGAGATATGTTATATATTCTAATATTTTCTTCTTTCATATATTGTAAAAATAATGAACAGTACTGTTTTTAGGTAAATACTCTTAAAACTATTGGCGGAACTGACAAACATTCAGTGACGGTTAATATTATGAAAAGGTTGTTATGAAACAATGTAACTGCACAATACAGTTTACTTGGAAAGAAAAGAAAAAAATGCTTTCGCGATTTACTTTGTTATACTTTAGTGGTGCAAACAGTAAGGGAACTCCAGCCCCTGGCAACTGAGAATGAAATTGGCGGAATCATTGCAACTTGGTTAACACAAGCTACACTTCGATTAAGCAGGGACGAAATGTGAGTACTTAATAGTTTTTTTTTTGAGAGTGTAATTGTAAAATCAATTTCATCTTATAAAATTGTTTTTGCAGGAAAAAGAAAACGAAAGAAAATAATTTAGATGTAAATTTGTAAGTTATATGTCCATTCATTGTTAAGATTACCTTTAATAGTAGGCATTTTTTTTTTTAGAATACTTTTCAATTATTTATGTTTATTATTTGTTATATATATATTTAACTAAACATATATATTTTGTACTAAAATATGCCGAAAATAAAAGCAATATTCGATATTTAGCATTATTTTATATTTGATTAGATTTGTCTATTAATTTACTTCATAACGATACTCACTCCAGACGTAAAAGGAGTAACTATTTCTAATATATTTATATATTTAAAAAAATAGTTTTGCTGTTTTTAATTTGCTTATACAGAGAATTTAAAAGACTAAACAAGCCTAAATAACATAACAAAGTTCTATCAATAATTTCCTAAGACTGCTGAAAATTTATTTTAAAGTAAAATAGAACCAAAAAGGTAAGTAGAGAATACACATATATATGTATATTTAGAGATAAGGAGTGGTTGTGTGGGTTTATTTCTTATATGTATATATGCATACATACTAAAAAGATAACAGAATAAAAACCAGAATTCTACATAAGTAAACACTAAATAAGAAAAAAATAAACTTAACTTGCATTTATGTACATAAAGCAGATGAAAAGCGAATGATTTCCAGGGATTCCCCTAGTACACTGCTGGCGATATCGATATTGCGTCATCATGCGTATGACACGGATAATCCGCACAAGGATAACCGGGGTTCTACTGTATTATTATTCTTTCGCAACTTTGGTTTGGTCTCGGGCAGTATCGGTTCTCGGATAAGTACTCGATTCCGAAATGTTCTCGAGAACAAAGTACTCGATTCTCAAAAGTTCTCGATTCTGCCCATCACTAATCATTATAATTTCCATGTTCATTTTATAGTTTACAGTACGTATCATGATGGCGAAGTATTGATTTGAATCATACGATATTAAAAAATGACGCAGGGATCATCTTTCTTGAATCCGACTATAGGTACCTATGCATGTAAAATCTCTGAATTTTACCGCAAGCCTCTTTACATCTATTTCTTTTACAGACTCCTCTGTGCTCTGTCTCATTATTGTATCTTGTTTAATAACCTTGGGAGTAATCATTGCCAATAATTTATTAAATGTTTGGGAATCCATTCTTAAATAGTTCCTGTAGTCGTCTGGATAATTTTCTTTTAGTTCCAGTAGAAGTGGCATGTGCCCAAAAAGATTCCGATCTTTTTTCCACTTTTTAACCCATTCAGTTCTTATGTAACACTTTTTACGCCTCTTTTGTAAAATTTTGTGATAAGTGTACATAGCAGCGACGAGAATAATTTTCTTATTTGAAATATCCATTCTAACAAATAAAATTAGCGTAAATATATAAAATCTCGACAAACATTTTAAGCTTACCTAAAATTCCAAACGCCACGCTGATCACTAGTGATAGAAGACACTTTTAGTGTTCACACACACGGGATCTGCTCTTACAGTTTTAAAGAGCGAGAAAGAATGAGGGATAAAACCGTAGCTATATCTACTGCAACAATCTTAACGCGCCCCGTTCAAGTCTGCGCTCTAGAACTAGCGACTGGAACGTGGCGTTCTAGGTATACGTGATTAAGTCTGCGTGTGAACGCCGCTAATGGGATCAAAACAGAACATTCTTCAAAGCGTACCATGTGAAATCCCAGAATTGTTATGTTGGTAACAGACTTTTGTTACGTCTCAGTGAATTCTTTAGCAAATCGCAAATGTGACCATTAATAGAATACGACATAACTTTAATATAAAATGTGCGCCAAAACGGACATTGGTCATGTGTTAGTTGTACGAATGGCGTAGTGCTTGACTGACAGTATTTGAACCTAGTTTTTTAGTGAAAATAATGGAAAATTTGTAAGTATTAATATTTATGACTTATTTTACTGTTGTATTATATATGTACGTTGAATAGTACGACTTTCTTCTACTTTGAGTGGTAAATTGTTTGTCATTAATATTACAGAGCTCAAAACGAAGATAATAGCTTGGCATCTGTTGTAGATGATGACGTAAGCTGTAGGTACATCTGCACGTAAGGTAAATCATCATCATTTTATCTATTATATAGAAGGCGACGCACTTATGAGCAAAGAAGATGCCATTCAAGCCAGATATTTAGAGATATACACATTATAAACAAAATATGTTAGGGACTTGCATGATGTTGCTTTGCAAATGGCCGGATTAGCTCTTACAATTAATAGAAGTACAACTTTTTGTTGGATGATGATAGTATAGCAGTGATATATATAAACTATATATGCTTGAAATAGTCAATTATTTTATTAGTTTTTATTAGGTTAACGATTTCTATAAAGGAAACTGGTACAGCAAAAAAAAATAACAAATTTTATAAACGATATGCCGGGTGGTGCAATAGTGTGTCGGCGGAGCTTAGTATGAAAACTAATAACGCTCTAGCAATGAGAGTTTACGTACGTATCTAGTATGCGACTGTGCATTTTCTAATTTTATTTACAAATATACAGGCTGTTCCAAATTTTCGCAACCACCTTCAACTTTTTTATTTTAAATACATTGCTATACTTTCTAGATATTATAATGATATCTATTCAAATTATCTTTGCAATGATATTTGGATATGTGCACATCAGACTGTTGGTTTTGATTTTATTGATAATTTTGTTAAAATCTTCACAGTTGCAGCATCTAACATTTTAAGCTGTAGTCTGAAAATGGGTAGAATGCCTCACGTAACTCTTGTATTACTAATTTATGGACTAACATGTTATTTGTTTTGATGTTGAACAAAGTGAATAAATATACAGGGTGTTAAATATGTCATGTCTAAGTCATCGATCTTTATTGGTTATTTTCTCGTTTTTTTAAAAATCTAACCTATAATATTTTTATAAATCAACATATTCCTTGTAAAATTGCCTTTAAAACGGTACGAATAACAGAGTACTTATTTCTAGCATTTTCAAAGTTATAACCCTTAATTGGATATACATACTCATGTTTATAACATGCAAAATGCGGGGCATCTAATAGTTGGTTGGCCATAAAAATAAAACAAAGTAATTTTAACAAACACCTGTTTTTTAAATGCTCTCACTATTAACGGCAAAGACAATTGTCAGATGTGCGATGGAAATTTTATAGAAATATACTTAATATTAAAAATTGAAGATAAAATAATACTTATTGTCAAAAAATTTCAAGAAAAAAAAATACTACCATACCAAACGAATTAAATCAATGGATAGTATCAAATTTATCAGATACTTTTCCCATTCACTATAATTATGTAAAGTATAAATGTATTTGTATTGGCATAGCAGAAAACAAGTTTATAATATCGCCCCTCATTCATCACCTATTATGACAAGGCCTTTATTATTATGTAGGCAAATTTTATTTTTCGAGGGCAGTTAATTAATTTATTTTAATATTTTTTTTTGCTTTATTATAGTTTTTTGTTGTTTTATTTCAAAATGAATAAGACTTATTTGCTTCTGTACCTGCAAATTGGATTTTAAAAAAGATAATGGACTTAATTGTTATTAGTCTAATAAAAATGCTGTAAAGCTGGCTCAAAAAATGGTTGAGCCGCAGAGATGGAAATTCTATGTGATATCAATTTTAGGAAGATTTGGTAAATTGTTGTAAAGCAATTAAAAATAAGACTTTAGTGTAATATTATCTCTTATAGACACCTATGAAGATGCCAGGAACCTGGAAATAACTTTGGAAAACAGTTCTTTTTCTGAAAAAGAATGCGGTCGTGGTCGTAGAAAAAAAAATTATGCGTAAATGTATCACTATATCGTTATACAAAAAGTAATTACGTAATTATGTATTGGTATTTTCAGTTTCAGATTCTGATACTACCCTAACGGATGAATCAGATCACCAAGAAAATATCATTGTTAAACGAACACCAAATATATCCAAATCAAAGTACTATAAAGTAGATATTGGAGATCCACATACCAAACAAAATATGGACATAATAATTAATGGTAGCAATTTTTCTTATTATATTATAAATTTGTTACATCTTTATTTTTCAAAACTTGTATCACCCAGTGGGAATAGATATATGGATCTACGTCACAAAAATCAATTAAACAAATTAATAGAGAAACATACCCAAAGTAAGTACAATCCCACATGTATAAAACTACATACTTAAATTTTGTAGATGCTGATATAACTAAATCAATTGAAAATGATATGAATGATAATGGTAATGAACAAGTTACTGAAACGTGCAGTTTAAGTAAATAAAAAAAGTAAACTTATTCAATAAATTGCTTTTCGCTATTCTCTTTAGATGCTGGACAAACTATGCCTACGAATTCAGAAACTATAGAACTAAGAAAACAAAATACAGGTACACTCAAAATATTTTTATGTTATTTACATCAACTTTTTTTGTATTGTAGAGAGAAGCGCCGTTGAAGGTAATGAAGTGAATTCAGAACCAGCATATGACAATAATCCAAGTAAATAAATAAAACTCCTAGTATATTAGTTAACATGTAACATAATTTTCTAGTTTCAGAACAGATACTTGAAAACGTTATAAGCATAAAATATGAGATAAGAAAAATTAAAGAAGAATTACAACATCTTAATTCAAGTCATAGTAGTACCTTGCATCAGGCAGCTTTAACAAACATGAATAAATACATTCCCGTAAAGACTATAGATGAAATAAAGAAATTAGAAGAAATGTTATCGTAGGAAGAACACGCAAATCACTTGGTATATTTAATTAAATTAATTGTTTTCATGTAAAATATGCATAATATATAAATTTTAATTTTTAGAAACACATATTGATCAAGGTCGGTGGAAGGGATGCCAAAGATTTTACATTTCGATGTTTGGCACGCCTTTTTACAAACACTGTGGGTATCAAGTGTGCATGGACAAAACTAAAAAGCAATTTCGAACTTCAAAATTTGAATATTATATCTATATTAAGAGGTATGTAGGTACGAGAGAAATAGAAATGTATTTTCTAATTTAAGAGGGATCTCTACTGGACGGGCCAGTCCATTTGATAATGTACAAAAATCATAAACATTATCACTGCAGGGGTTTCGATTTCCCCTTAAAATTAAGATCAAATTTCAACCAATGCTATAAATAATTACATCAATTTGTAGAGAAAACTCAAATTTATGTACGCTTAGTAGTAAAATTTTGAATTTCTTTTTATTTACTTCAAAATAAATTCGACAAAATGTCTAATATTGACCTACTTCTGCTACTAATTATGACAATTTCTAAAATATTTTTCGAAAAAATATTTCTAGGCGTACATAGATATTCGAATTCTCTTTCATTTGGTATAAAAAATTAAAAATTGATTAAAATTTACGGTTAATTTTATGGGGAAATCAAACTGTCTACAGTGGCCTCAGCGGCTGGGAGTAGAGATCCCTCTTATTACAATAATATACACGTATCTGTTTTCAGACGCGGTCGAAATGAGTACAAAGATCATTTATTTAAACGATATACACAAGACTGGTTTAGGCATTGTGCTCAAAGAGTAAAAAGAAACTCAATATAAGTAGTGGCTCATATATAAAATACTTACGAATTATAATCAGTGTTGTTCGAGTAATATAAGAATTTCATATATAATAAGTGTTTTTTTAATTTAATCCTTATTTCCTTTATCACTTACTTAATAAACACAAGACTTGAAATTGGAGTATGTTCCCAAAACAATAATAACTTCCAAGGTCATAAGTGGGTCGTGAATTCGTTCTTTATAACCTTTAGATTTTATATTTATATAATCGCCTTAATTTTAGATTTACAGTAAAAGAAACGTCAATTTCGAATGTAAGGAATATGGGTTGGTAAGCATAAGCGCAACCAGCTAAGGAAAAATATTTTTTATAGAAAAATATATTTTTTTTAATTTTATAAGGACCGTAACTTTGCAAACTATATGTATAACAAATTTTCAAACATTTAGTTAATAAACACAAAATATAGATAAACATTGAATTGTTTCACATGTTTTTCGGGCGTTCGTACTCTGCTTGACTGGCCCGTCATATTTGAGGTGATCAAGTTTAAATGTCTCAACTTCACATATAAACCTCTCATAGCAGTTAAGGAATAGAAGTTCTCAATATCATCACAAATAAACCTCTCGTAGTAGGAAGAATAAAGAATTCTTAAGAACATCACAAATAAACCTCTCATAGTAGGAAGAATAAAGAATTCTTAAGAACATCACAAATAAACTTCTAATAGAAGTATACGCCAGAATTCTATGTAATGTTCTAAATCTTGATCACTGTTCGGTGACATAAAACTTGCCTAGGTAGTCGTTAAGCGTTCACAAGGCAAATGCACCAAACCTCACACTCACAAATGTGAAGTTTATGTTACTACTATGTGATTAACTCTTGCATACTGGGCGATGTCGAATTTGAAATTACCAGTTGTTTTTCAACTTGCTTATCAAATTCCTTCCACAACAGAGAAGTGGTACATGATAATGAAGATGAAGGAACATTTGTCAAATTTTCACCAGTTTCACTTCTTATATTAGAAACAATTGTAGAAAAAACTGTATTTTTTAATATTGCACATGCCGCTTCATATTTTGAAATATTTGAAAAACCAAATTTTTTAAATCGGGGGTCCAAAATTTCAGCCTCCGCGATTAATTCATTATGTTCAATATTTCTAAATCTTTCTGTAATTTCTCGATGAAGAGTGTGGGCCATATTCCGAATTTCTGCAGGTAATGTCTCATTATTCGAAAATGTTAAAACATGACGTTTCATTGATTGCACAAACAAAATTTCTTTTGATAATGTTACATTTTTTTCAGCGCTTATTGCCATTGTTAGGTCATTGAAAAGACTTAAAATTTCGGATGCCACAGTTGCAATATTCCAATCATTTGGAGTCAGTGTATTTATTTCTTCATTCGAAATAATAGCCAATGTAGATACCACGGCGTCTTCAATTTTTAGAATTCGCGACAGCATTATATACGTTGAATTCCATCTTGTACAAACATCTTGCTTTACCTTTAGGATGGGTATATCCATTTGTTCCTGGAGTTGCTTCAATTTAGCCGCAGACTGAGCACTTCGCTTAAAAAATGCGACAATTTTTCTGATTTTTGAAATGGTGTTTTCAATTTCCATTACCCCCTTTTGTACAATTAAATTTATCGTATGTGCAAAGCACCCCAAATGCCGCCAACCACCCGCCCGAACTGCAGCCACAATATTAGCTGCATTATCTGACACAATGACTGTAATTTTATTCTCGATATGCCATTCTTTGAAAGATTTTAGCCATATTTTCAGCAGTATGTAGTTCAGTGAACTGAACACAGCATAACAATTTTGAACTAATTTCCGTGTTCTTACCCAGCCAATGAGCTGTCAAAGCTACAAAGCTGTCATTGTTAATTGACGTCCACGCGTTAGTAGATATACATACGGCAAACGGTTCTTTAAGTTTTTCCTCTACTGTTTTTTTAGTCCTATTGTAATTGCGGTACCTATTAAACTAGAAGAAATAGTTTTCCTGCTGGGAAGCTTACATCCAGGGCACAATAAATTGACAAACTTCTTAAATTCTACATCCTCAACAATTGTAAATGGCTGGTATTCTTTAACTATCATCCTTACCAGTTGTTCATCAAATTGTTTTGATCTATTTAAAGACACTGGTTTCATATTTAAAAAGAAATCGGTGATGTCTTCTTTCCTTTTTACTGCAGGTACCCTTCTAGATGAGCTCTCTCTCTCAGGACCCAGGACACACTCCAAAGGAGCACTTAGTGAATTATAAAGAATAGGTGGTACTGATGAAGTAGAAGGAAGAGACTCCTCAAGTTCATCTATAGTTTGAGATGATGCTACAGTACTTTCCCTGTTTATAGAAATTCCCACGTGTTTTTTCTTAATATGCCTTGTTAAATTTCCTGTTGAACCGCCTTTAGCAGTTATTAACTGTGAACAGTAACAACATTTTGCCTTGTCTTTATTAGCCAACTCAGTAAAATGATGCCAAATTTCACTTTTCTTGCGTGAATACGATGACATGTTACCTGGTAAAATTAAAATAGGCATTCAATTTTTTAACATATTTCAAACACATTTATTTTGATTACCTCGTAAACAGCAATACTCACTATTTCCAATACTATAATAATTGTGTGGTACGTTGAGGAAAATTAATAAATTGTAGGTAAAATGCGGTGCACTGTATCCGATTAAGCGAATTTTAAGAATATACGGCAGAGACGTGAATCTCTTAAAGGGTAAGAGGAAACTGAATATAATTTATATTTGTATTTTCAATTCTCCCAAAAATTATAAATTTCACCCTTTTCATATCAAACACAGACTTTTTTAAGTATATGTGAACACTTGAAGTACCTATATTAGTAGTTTAACAATGGCCTGTTCTGTATCGGGCAAAGACGCATAACTCTAACTTATTTGTTATTTATATAGTTCTCAAAAATATTCCTTTGGATAATAAAATAAAATATTTAATTTATTAGTTGTCTGTGAGTTACAAAATTCTTACAAATATTTTTATTACACTGCATTATCATAATTGCCATTTAATAATGCTATGAAAATTATGAAATGCTCTAGTTCTAATTACTTTTTGTTCGAATGGCATTCTCTTCAATAATTATAAATACCAAATAAATGTATAATTTAGTTTTACATATATTTTGCTTAATTTGTGTACAACAATCTGATAATTTGTCAAATTTGTGTGAATTGTACCTTCAAATAAATTGTTTGTCAAACATTTTGTATAATCGGTTCGTTTGCGCCGAGTATTACATACGGTATGCTATTACGGATCCACACGGTTCAAATGAGCCGGTTCCGGGACCCGGCTCACTATGAGGAGCTGAAAAGAGTGAGCCGGGTCAATGAAAAGAACCGTTTTGCCCACTTCGACATGGTCAGTGTCGCCAAATGTCAAAGTATTTGAAAGTATACGATCGCTGGTTACAAAATATACACTTTTTATACACTTTGATACATTTATATTTTAGCAACGCGCACGCGCATTTGCGTTTTATTATTATTGTATTATTATATTTGTTGAATTATATTTTTATTGATATTTGTGCTAGTATTATTTTTAAGAAAAATAAACGCATAGCAAAAAATGTTTATTTTAATATAAAAACACTACAAAACTTTAAAATAACGTAACTAATACTATAACAGTAAAAAGAAAATAAAAAAATAACGGTAGAGTACAAATACTCTAAGAACACCACATATGTCATTAAGACGCTGGAATCGAAATTTTTTTTTAAATTTGTTTATTACTTCAAAATTATATAACAATTATATACAATGTACTTTGACTGTTGCTGATATGGAATTTTAATGTACCTACTTAAAATTACTTTCGCCGCCGCCACTGCTGATTTTAATTCGCATATTAAGCTTAGTTCACAGAACTTCGACGGTCGCGGGCGACACTTCCCCCGCCAACGAAATTTGGGAGCGCTCCAGTAGTCTAATGTCGCTTGCGACACTTTACCATATAACCTAAAATTCAACCAGATTTATATTTAAAAATGATAAATAAACGAATTTTCTTATACATGCTAACTTATTTGTGGTGGAGAAAAAGAAGGCACGTAAAGAAACAAAAAAAAAAACGGTTTGTTGCATGATTTTTATGATTTACGAAAACTAAATTGACTTATTATGAAATGTATATTGTATTTAGTATTTGGGTCCGACCTATTTTCACACAAAGTACACGTAATAAATTTGGAGCCGGAACCAATTTAATATCTGAGATGAGGATGAATGATAAATTAAAATACAATAACTTTTTTCGCATGGGTCCAATAGCCTTTGAAGAACTACTTGGTTTAATTACACCACTAATCAGTAAAGTCGATACACGTAGAGAACCTATCAACCCTGCTATAAGACTAGGTATTACTTTGCGGTAAGTGATTATTATAGTGCATCATATAAAATATATAGAAAAGTGTAATTTATAGTTATCTTGCGACCGGAGACAGTATGGCAAGTCTTTCCTATTTGTTTCGAGTAGGAATTAGTACAGTCTCTCAAATTATATCTGAAGTGACAAAAGCAATATGGCAAGTATTGCAACCATTGGTTGTTGCACCTCCTACATGCTCCAAGTGGAAAGAAATTGCACATGGTTTTCAACATTCTTGGAATTTTCCTAACTGTTTAGGTGCCCTGGATGGCAAACATGTTGCCATACGGGCTCCATTCAATGCTGGAAGTGAATATTATAATTACAAGGGATTCCATTCTGTAATTATTCTAGCTCTGGTAGATCATGAATATACTTTTTCTGTGATCGATATTGGGGCACAAGGACGTCAAAGTGATGGAGGTGTCCTAAGGAGTTCTGTATTTGGTAAACTGCTTGATAGAAATGCATTGGATATACCTCTTCCTAAAAGCATTACTGCTGACGGCCCTTCATTACCATTTGTCATAGTAGGTGATGAAGCATTTCCATTAATGGACAATCTTTTGAAACCGTATTCATCTAGAGGAGGATTGAATCTTGAGAAAAGTATATTTAATTATAGATTGTCACGCGCAAGACGAATAGCCGAAAACGCTTTTGGGATTTTAGTTGCTAGATGGAGAATCTATGGACATAGTATGACCAGTAAATTAGATAGTATAGACTGTATAATTAATGCAACTATATGTTTACATAACTTCATTATGAGAGAACATATGAATACATCATATTTAAGCCCCCATCTGTTAGACAGTGAAGAAGATGGAAGATCTGTGCCTGGAATGTGGAGACAGTATAGCTCAGAATTGGGTCCTATAGGACGCGCAGGTGCAAATACATATACCAGAAATGCTCAACAAATTAGGGATGAATATTGTCGATATTTTAATGAAGAAGGTGCTGTTCCATGGCAGTGGAATCACATATAAATATTAACTTATATTTTTTATAACTAAGATGTAATACAAAGTAAATACTAAATAAATAAAAAAAATTGATATCATCTACTTAGTAATTTATTTTTCACTATACATTTCTTCAGCCTCACATACTTTCTGAAAGAATTCGATTTCTAATTTATTCTTGACATGAAGCGGCAATTTTTGTAAACTATCAGCTAGTCGCATACAAAAATGCTGTGTCGAAGTCATTGGAGTACTGGCAGCACTTTCACATAACGTATCCATTTTTTTAAAAAACAACTCGTCTGCACTTTCAGCACTTCGCTTGGTACCTCTACTTGTGGGGGTCATTGAAGGTGATGGTGAATGTGAATCTTCATCAGCTACATTAGTTGATGTACTAAACATAAAATAATTATTTACCAATTATTTATATCTATCATTACTACCTTCGTGGAGTCAAAGTGTCATCAAGAAATTGCAAAAGTGTATAATTTTTATGCTTTAATTTTATAGACTCTGCCTTAATTTTATCTTCTGCTGATGAACCAGATGCAATTTTTTTAGTTATATTAGCACGTGCTCGCATGTAACTATCACGGATGTTCTTCCAGCGAGAGCTTATTTGCTTTACAGTGACTGTAACTATTTCAGCATTACTTTATTACAGTATATATATTTTATAATAAAATACTTACTATTCAGTTCTGAAATAACTTCTTCCCATAAGGAGTTGATAGTGTCTTTAGCTCTCTCTCTTAGAGGTAGTCGCATGTCATACAATGGTGGTCTTGCAGACACCATTGAAATTAATAATTCATCATCCTCGTCTGTAAAATAGCCACGAACCTCTTCGAAAACACGTGCACTTCCCTCTGTGTGAATGTCATTCACATGTTCAGACTTGCCTTGTCTAACTAGATTGGAAGATGTTGCAATTGAAATTGTATTATTAGAGAAATTGTCCATGGCACCCGAAACTAAATTATTCTTATATAATTTAAAGTACTTCTCTATCATTTCTGTTGCAAATACTTCATCTACAATAAGTAGTAAGACAATTTAGAATTTAATTATGTAAAAATATTTTTGTTATTAATTACCTTCTTCAGCTTTCTGTAATTCATATGTTGTTAAATTAACATTAAATTTAATTCCGGTATTGTGTACTAATGTACACTTTTGGGTTTTTGTTGGCTCAGCACACATTATGTAAACACTTTAAATCTCAAATCGTTCTTTATTTTAATGAACATAACCTCACTAATTTGGGCGACAGTATGTGTAGTTCGCAAATTCCAACTTCACAGCGACAGAGGGGAATACGAAACAACAAACAACGCTATTGGATGATAGTTGTGTCGCGCGCGACCGTCGAAGTTCTGTGAACTAAGCTTTACCCGTTATGACGTATGTGGTGGTATTCTTACAGTATTTGTACTCTACTAATGATAAATGAAAAAAGTATGTACCTTTTTTAACTAACCGTTTAAGGATTTTTCCCAAACTTTGGCAGCAATCATCTTCTTATTTGGAAGAAATGTGATACAACCCCCTTGGCTTTGCCAAAATATATTTAATTGTTGACGTATTTAAACGTGACCTGTCAGTTTTTATATTATAAAGGTTGCTAAAAACTCGCGTTAGAAAATGGTAAAATTAATAAAAGAGATATTACTTTCTTTAAATTACTGAATAAAGGCACGTCGACGGAATTTTTTAGTTGAAAAATAGCATACCAATATTGTTCTGCATCATTTGGTAGATTCAAAGTTTTAAAATCTAATAGTGCATGCTGTCTCCACTCGTTGTCCAAGAATTGTATGTTTTCTATGAAACTTTTTAGCAACATACATATGTTCATCACAAACTAGTCAGCTGCAAATTCCTTGTTTGCGTTACTACTATATAAAGCATAGCTGACTCGTCCGCCATTTTGGAGATAATTTTAAGGCGGTAAATATGTATGCTAATAGCAAATGTTGAATAGAACTTCGAATAATTGACTTTATTAAGCCGGTTTAGGACGTGAAATATTGAAGGTATAATTTTTTACAATAGTCGTATATTTAAGAAATACCCAGGATATACAGTCTGAGTCATCTAAGTGGGTAAGGCCGATTATGCCTTTATGAGTAGATATTTCAAAGCGGTTTTTTTCCTTATGATAGTTGTTCATTAGGAGCACATTTTAAAAATATTTTGTATTATACAGTGTGTTCCATAACTTGCTGGTTAACCATAGTCATAGTTTTTTAAATGGAACACCCTATATATTATTGCATTTTTGAATTCCCCGTATAATTTTTAGTCAAAAAGTTATAAGATAGTATAGGCCTAAAGTGTAAAGTTTTTGACTTATTCCCATTTTTCTGAAAAATTCAGTGTTTGTATAAAATTATATTTCTCGAAAACGACGTATTAGATGGACAAAAATTTTTGCAGTATTGTTTACAATAAGAGGTCCTAATAGAAGCATGTTTTATTTTTTTTACAGTTACTAACTGCATGTGCAGGAAATTGGATTAAAATTAGATGACACGTTTCTGTATAAAAATCAATTTTTTTAATTGGAACACCCTGTATATCAGTTCATATTTGAATTGTTTGCTAAATTTCGTGTCAGAAACATGTAAGACAGTAAAAGTGACTATTACAGAGTTATTGTCGTTTTTTGATATGCTTTTGTTAGTTTTTGCCAAAAAGTAAATTTTTCCAAATGGAACATCCTGTATATTATTTCATTTTTGAATCTTTTATTAAATTTCACATCAAAAACATGTAAGACGTTAATACTTTAAAAGTGACTATTACTGAGCTATTGTCGTTTTTTGATATAATTTTGTCAGTATTATACTATATTAATTAAACCACAAAACAAAACATATCCATCTCTTCCAATATGACGACTGCAGTATCTTTTCGTTATTCCTCAAACATTTTCAATTGTGTTGAAAATGCAGCGGTAAGGTTGGTAATGTCAAAATTTTATGATTATACTGATCCGCAATTTTATCTACTGCATATGTTTTCCTTGCCTCATTTTCTAATACAAGATGTAATAATTGCTTTTTGTACATATCTTCTTCATTAGCAACATTATTTGTCAATAACCATTGCTTAATATCTGCTTTATTAAAATTAGTGTTGGGTAATTTATTTTCTAATGTAGAATGGTAGCTCGCATTGTCCATTATAATCACAGATGGTTTTTTTCAAATTTGGTATTAACTGAATTTCCAACGAGGAAAGAAATGTGTATTGATTCATCTCTCCATGATAATAACAAAGAAGCTCGTGGAATGAAGCCTTTTTTGTATCCTCATGGAGAATAATATAATGGGTCCTATCCGATTTCAGTGAGTTCACTCTTTTCTTATTACCATCTTGCCATGATCTGCATATGCTACTATTTTCAAAGATCCCTGTTTCATCTAAATAAACAAATTCGATTTCTTCGGATCTCATATTTCTTACATATGCTTCTAAAAAAAGTACATCTTGAAAATATGATGTGCGGTAATTCCATAAGAACTATCTTTTAGCCATCGAAAAGCAATTTTCTTTCATATAATATTTAATAATGTTAAACCACCGTTATATTACGTGCTGCTTTTTTTGATACATTTCATATATCGTATTCCTTATATTCACTTAACTAGTTCTAGCAATTTCCGTAACTGATTTTCTTCGTGGTCTTTTGTTTAGGGTTAAGTATTGGCTGCTCATTCTTGATGCAGTGCCCAATTCGACTTACAGTCACCATACTAATATTTATGCTTCACTAACTCTCTACAAAAAACGTTATTAACATTGACAGCAGGTTAGCGACTTTAGCGATACTGAAAACAGAAATGGCAAAATGATAACATCGAATTTTACTCTCAATAGACAAAAAAAAAACTATAATTTGTTAAGAGAAATATATAATGTGCTTCTGTTAAGTCAAACAATCCGATAATTACTAACCTCTATAATATTAACAAAATAGTTCATTAAAATCAAAAATGTAGGTTATTAATATTTTTATAATTCATATAAATTTTAAGTTGTGAGGTTGTCATGAATCGTCATAAATACGTAATCGCTTACGTGCATTAACTGACTCACCGGTTTTGCTACATGTATATAGTTATACATTCAGATATCAATGATTTGTTTTTTTAAATATTAATTCGTTTCTAATGATTAGTTTTTATATGTCTTTTTAAATTACTTTTTTTGTTTGTTCCATAGTCACAAGAGTCACACTTAAAATCAAATTCTTTTAAATGATTAGTTTTTATATGTACTTTTAAATTACTTTTGACGTTTGTTCCATAGTCACAAGAGTCACACTTAAAATCAAATTCTTTTAAATGATTAGTTTTTATATGTCTTTTTAAATGAGTTTTGGCGTTTGTTCCATAGTCACAAGAGTCACACTTAAAATCAAATTCTTTTAAATGATTAGTTTTTATATGACTTTTTAAATTACTTTTGACGTTTGTTCCATAGTCACAAGAGTCACACTTAAAATCAAATTCTTTTAAATGATTAGTTTTTATATGTCTTTTTAAGTTACTTTTGTTGCTCGTTCTATAGTCACAAGAGTCACACTTCAAATCAAATTCTTTTAAATGATTAGTTTTTATATGACTTTTTAAATTACTTTTTTTGTTTGTTCCATAGTCACAAGAGTCACACTTAAAATCAAATTCTTTTAAATGATTAGTTTTTATATGTATTTTTAAGTTACTTTTGTTGCTCGTTCCATAGTCACAAGAGTCGCACTTCAAATCAAATTCTTTTAAATGATTAGTTTTTATATGACTTTTTAAATTACTTTTTTTGTTTGTTCCATAGTCACAAGAGTCACACTTAAAATCAAATTCTTTTAAATGATTAGTTTTTATATGTATTTTTAAATGACTTTTGTTGCTTGTTCCATAGTCACAAGAGTCGCACTTCAAATCAAATTCTTTTAAATGAATAGTTTTTATATGTCTTTTTAAATTACTTTTTTTGTTTGTTCCATAGTCACAAGAGTCACATTTAAAATCAAATTCTTTCAAATGGCTCGCTTTCATATGTCTTGTCAAATATTTTTTATGTTTTGCTCGGAAACCACATAGGGAACATTTAAATGTTTTCGTTCGAGCTAGTGAGTTTGATTGTTCTACTTTTGTATGTGCCGAGTCTTCCTTTCCGCCAACAGAACTGTGCGTATTTTCCACGTGCAACCTCAGATATTTTTTTGTCTCGAATCGTCTGTAACAAATCCCACATTTAAACTTTTTCAGTATGAAGTGCCTGCTGTTGAAGTGTTTCTTGAGATCTGCTTTATACTTTGTCCGGTACTTGCACTGCTCACACTTATACAATTGGCTGCGACGTCTCTTGCGTCCGTTTACCGCTGTCACTTGATAGCTTTGCGTCGGTGCACTGCATTTCCTAAAAACAAATAAAAATATGTAAGCTCATTCTCCGATACGACAAACTAATTACAAATGATACGACTAATAAGTGTACGAATTTAAAGGAAATAGCAAATCACTTGACACAAACACGATTATAATACGAACAAACCTATATAGGCCAAGAACTTGTGTTACGTTTAAAATGCAGCATCCTGTTTATTTCATCCATTTTAATTCTCTAAATTTGTAATTACCCTTCGTATTTGCGGTAATCTGGATACTAATCATTTGCTTGATTGAAATTCAATTTTAATATTAACACCTTTTTTTTAATTATTTGCTATATTAAAAATTTGATATTAATATTAATCTCTTTTCTAACAGTTTCATTTATTTAAAAAAATTAATGCGTATTTGAATTTTACATTTCTAAATTCTCTAAGAATTGTTTGTTTCTTTATGTCTGAGAAAAGTCTTTGTTCGGCTTTGATGCCGCATTTCCAATGTTTTCTTTTTTATTGCACATTTAACAGATCTTCTCTGTATTTCGATACACTTGCTTCTTTGCCACGCAAATTCAACATTTTGATTCGTGTCAAATTAAAGTAAGTTGGAACGAACTATATATAACAGTTCGGCTGGACAAAGAATAAACTTAGTGTTGTTAACAGGATTGAAATATTGCTGGTTATGAATATAATAAAATAAATAATTAATAATGATTAATTGTTCACTAAAGACCACCATTACTGCATGGTGCTACGTTGATAAAATTATATGCTAATGAACAATACCTAACATTTCTTTCAGAACAGTAGGCAAAATGGTTTTCAAAATATTCCTTTTCTCCAAAGTGGATTTTGCATATTGGGCACTGCGTACATTCTGAAATCACAAGAAAAACATACTGAACTACAATGAAAAGTGACAAAAGGATGGCCGGTTTTTCCAACTCCGACTAAACCACTCGGTTAACTGAACAGTGTTTAAGGATTTATTATACAAAGTTGGCAACATATTTGCTAGTGCATCTGATCTAAATTTGTATATTTTGTTCTAATAATACTGGCGCCATTCTCGACATTTGTATGAGATGGCGACTCTATATCTGGTTTCAAAATACTCCAAAAAAGTGCACTAAGAGTATGATATCCAAATTTTAATACTATACCCGATTCTAGTGTGGTATAATAAAAGTGCGTGATCACAAAGTGATCGAGGCATCCAATGCATAAAAGCGGTCGGCGGCAAAGATCTTAAACTACTCAAAAATGAATAAGGAATTTTTACTTTTTTGTATTTTTTAGAAAATATGGCTAAATATTTGTAGTGTATTATATTAGATACATAATTGTAAACAACAATTTAAAATTTTCAAGTATATTTATTCAGAAAAATCGTTAGATTACTAAGAAATGATCAATTATGAAATAAGCAACTTTTTTATCAATAGCTAAAATAAACATATTTCTGTAACAATTAATTCTAATATCGTGTATAATGGCCACGGATATCTCTCACAGCTGTACATCTTCGGGGCATACTCATAATGCAATTATTAATGTGTTGTTGTGACACTCTTCTCCAACACAGCGGTAAAATTTCCGCAAGTGTTGCACGTTAACTGGGGGCGGATTATGTTCGTTGAGCTATTCTTGAAGTCTGTCCCAAATGTGCTCAATTGGATTCAAGTCGGGAGACGTTGGTGGTAAAGGTAGATCGTTAATATGGAGGTCATTTATTGCTTGTATTATAATTTGTACACGATGAGGTCGTGCATTATCATCAATAAAAACCATGTTTTCATCTACAGCCTCACGAAAGTCGACAACATATTGCTGAATAATGTCATCTTTGTATATGTGTCCATTGACATTCAAAGAGTTGGAGGTTCGTACGTCCATTCAAATTAATGCCCGCCCACACCATGATACCACCGCCGCCAAAAGGCACCACAACTTTTGTAAACTCGCGTCTATAATGGTCTCCTCGAGTTCTCCAGACCCTTACTCTACGATTATCACTAAATAAGGAGAATCTGGATTCATCGGTGTATAAACCATGCTCCAATTGAACATTTTCTGCTAGTCGTTGGTTAACCCAAGCTCTTCTAGCCATTCTGTTGGTATTAGTTCATTTTGGGCGTCTCACAGGCCCGCAGCTATGAAGATCCATTTCTTCCAGACGGTTTCTGATGGTTTGATCCGAAACTCTAACTCCAGTGGCGGCACGTAACTGTGTTTGCAGCCATACAGCACTTCTAAACGGATTTATCCTTGTCTGAATTCGTATGTAGCGGTCTTGTCTCTGATTTGTTTTCCTCTCAGATCCACTACCGGGTCTTCTCCTTGCAGACCCTGTCTGTTGGAATCTTGTTAGAGCCCTACTAACAACACTTCGAGACACATTAAAAATTGCGGCAATTTCTGCTCCAGATTGCCCTCGCTGATGCAATAACGCAATTAAATCAAACGTTTATTTATTTAAATGACGTCTTGGCATCGTGAAAATGTGAAATGACGTTTAAAATGAATAATATTTGTCAAAAAATGCGATTTTTATAATTTTGTATTCTAAATTAATTTAAGGTTAAAATACAAGATTCAATATTTTATCACACAGAGAAGACATTTACCAAATAAAATGTCCAACAACGATCGTGGGCCTTCTAATTTATCTATAGTTTGAGAAAATACGTTAAATTTAATAGAATTAATTAGATCTGTTAAAAAAAGATCTAATTCCCTATTCATTTTTGAGTAGTTTATTAGGCGATTAGGTAAACTGTAATAGTATCACAGATCGCAGATGTCTGAGGATTACCACGTGCTATTTTATAGAGACAATACAATTTTAGTACGTTTTGATAGAAAAGATTTGAATGTGCACACTTTCTTATGTCAAATACTACGGCGATACCTATTTTACAGATATTGTTCCTTGAATGACTTCATGTGCCTGTGCGCATACGACTTTGATCATGTGAACCAACGTGATCACTGAATCTGTTCAGCGATTTGAGTGTAGATATCATCGAGTTTGGTATATTGTTACATTGAAACAGTTCGCACTACCACACAAGAGATGACGTTATTAAAGGGGAATCCCAATTATTCTTTGCAATGTTGGTAGACATAAACACATACATAACTACTTATCTCAACACATTTTTACTTTCTTATATGCAGTGTACGAAATGGACCGGAACGCCGTTCCGGTTCGTGAAATCACTGTTCCGTTTCGTAAAAGTTTTCCTCATGTCATATCGGCTTCGGCTTCCTGTTAAAAAACTGGCTTAAAAAGAGGTCACACGAGACTAGTTCGATCGACAATAAGAAAACAGTACTTGAAAAAGATGATCAAAATCTTCCCAGCACAAGTGGCACGAGTAACATCGACGAGAACAGTGATTTTATCACACATACCTGCTTGTTGGAATATCAGACAGTACGAGGCATTCAGGAAAACAGTGACTGGCTCATCGTCGAAAATAAGATCCTGGGCTGTTTAGTTTGGTGCAAAGTGGATTCTTTCGCCATTCACAGTGATAAATATCAAATAGTTTCAAAACTGTGGCAAGAATGTTCAGTAAAAATGGAAAGACTCATGAGTCACAGCAATCAAGCCTATACAAAAAAAATATTTGGACACAAACGTTCAGAAACTCATAATAAAGCCATAGATTTATTAGAGCAGTCTAAAAAAGACTATTGAAGGAGGCATTGGCAAAATGACCGAAACATTATTTACTACCACTGAACGAGTTATCAGAACTATTTACAAAATGGCGAAAAATCAAAGGCCGTTTGCTGATTTGCCTGTTGATATAGATCCCAATGGACTACTAGGTAAGATTTTACATTTCCACAAAACGTGTCATGACATTGTGACTCATAGTGCATTTGAAATGATAAACGCTATATGCAAAAATATTATTGACAATAAAAATAAAATCTGTCTTGATAGACGAGTCAACAACCCTAAGCAAAAAAACTACTTTAGTTGTAGTAATAAGGTCATATTTCGAAGATTCTTTTTCAAATCTAGAAGACATCTATGTCTTTAACCTTGATTTAATTGAGCTGACTGATGCCACTGCCGAAAATATCACAACGGACCTTTTAACGTGCCTAAATAAATATGGCTTTGATCAAACTTTTCTGGAAGAGTGCATCATAGCTTTTGCCTGTGATGGACCCTCGTTATGATTGGAAAGAACTCTGGAGTAGAAATACGGTTGCAAACAATATTTCCAAATTTATTAGAGTTGCACTGCTCTAATCACAGATTAGAGCTTTCTGTCAATGACTGCGTTAATGAAGTCAGTGGTATCAACCATTTCAAAATCTTTATTGATAAATTATACTATGATATCAAAAACTAAATTGGTCAATGTTGGTCATGGAATGTAAAACGCGTGTCTTAGTTTAAATCATCCTTTTGAAATAATTCAATCATTGTCAAGCTACACTGACATTATCAATAACCTACAAATGCGTTGCCTACTCAGTTCAGCTGTAAAATAATAATGAACTACTAGTTATGAAATAAATAACGTTTTTATTAACCAGAAAAACTAAATTACAATAATTGTTTGAAATGTCCCCCGTTTTGTTCAATGCACAAGTTTACGCGCCTCCTCATGCTGTGAAAAGCGTTTTGCAGCATTTCTGGCGTTATGGTTGCACACTGCTGAACAATTATTTGTTGCAGTTCTTGCAAATTATGTATCGGATTTGCGAAAATCTTATTTTTCAAATAAGGAAAGATAAAATAGTCCATAATTGTCAAACAAGGTGATCTCGGAGGTAACTCAACTTCCGTATGCAAACGTATCAACCGGTCATTAAAAAACTCGCGGAGAAAAGCAAGATTTTCTCGTGTAGTATGTGCTGTTGCACCGTCTTGCTGGAAATAACCGTATTGAAGTTCATCATCGTCTAACTGTAGCACAAATTCAGTCAAAAAAATATTTCTGTACCTTTCTGCGTTGACGGTGAAATTGAAAAAAATTGGCCCAATTATTCTTCTGCGAGAAACTGCCATCCAAACACCAATTTTCTGAGCATGTAGTGGCGTTTCAATAAAAATATGCGGGTTATCAGTGCTCCACATTCGCATATTCTGAGAATTGATGTATCCCGAAAGGTGGAACCAAGCTTCGTCAGAAAAAAAAGCCACGTTCAGCAGATCGTCATTCATTAAATTATTAACGAGCCAATGGCAGTACGCAAGCCGTCTGGGGTGGTCTGCAGGCAGAAGAGCTTGATATGATTGCATCTTATATGGACGCATGTTCAGGTCATTCTTTACAATCGTTTGGCATGTTCGATAAGAAAGCCGAATTTCTTGAGAGAGACGTTTTAAAGGTTTTGTAGGCTCTTCTTCAATACGTTGACGAACGTCATTAATAACTTCTTCTGTACGAACTCTTGGTCTACCAGCACCTTTTTTATGCGTCACATAACCAGTTTCGCGAAACACTTCAACACAATTTGTAAGGCATGCATAAAAATTGTCCGGTAATACTGCTACGGCTGGGAAGTGCTCTCGAAAATTGTCCAAACACAAACGTTGACTGTATTCCCAAGTTCCATTAACTAGCACATCCGTTCGAAAATAGGCTTCAATCACGTAAATTTTGTGCTCTGTGGTGAGAATCATGATTCAAAAACCGTGCAGGATTAGAAAACTTCAATACAATAACTTGACAGATTTTGACATTCAAAAAATTATGACATACCTAAATGTACGATGCACGCTACGACAATAATTTTAAAATCCATGACCACCATTGACCAATTTAATTGTTGATATCCCGGTATAACTTGTACGACCAATCGCCCAAAAACCAAAATGAGCTCAAAAAGACAACAGCTTCGCTTGAGGCGCAAATTTTAAGAATCGGAAGAATTTTATCTGTTCAATGGGTTGCATCAAGCAAACGTACAATTAATTCTGTATTACATAACTACCAAGCACTTTGTGAACATTTTGACACAGCTTCTAAGGATTTGACTAGAGGTACAAAAAAAGCCCAAATACTGAACATTTCGACTGATGTAACATTTTTAAAAAAATTACATACTAGAAGTTGCAAGTTTCACTTTATTTTTTTTATTTACCTAATGAAAATAAAATTCGTAAGCGTTCCGGTTCGTGAAAAAGTCCATTTCGAGCACTGCTTATATGTAATATAAGGAAGTATTGTTATGAGGAAAATTTTTGATCTCGTGATTTTTGCAGATGTCCACGTTTTGAAGTCCCCTAATACCAAAAAAGTGGTTTTTAAAAAATGTCTCTCTCTATGTATGTGACCACGATAGCGGTCAAAAGGCTGTAACTATCAATTCCAAGTATTGTATTTACGAGCGTAATCTCCCTCTTGAGGTCTGATTAGATTCTCAGTAAAATTGGTAGGCTGGAAGTAGTAGTTTACTTCAGTGAAAAAATCGAAATTTGTTAATATTTCGTCAACTACAAGTTTAAACAAATCTATAAAGAATTCAAATGTACACAAAATTAAATTCGAGAAAAATTTTATCTAAAAAGTTTTTCGCTAAATTCCTACCGGAAGTAGGTCTTTTACTCTTATCGAAAATCAGTTTTTTGCGAATATCTCGCAAGTCATGCTTTCTAGACAGGTACACTAATAGTATAGAAGTATTTAAAATATAATTTTCAATACATCTTATACATATAAAAAAAATTCAAAATTCGGACCGGAAGTAACACTTTTACTCTTATCGTATAGCACTTTTTTTGTAAATATCTCGCAAAGTATGCATTCTATAGAGATTTATTAAGAGAATAGAATTTTGAGTAATTCTTTATAAAATAATTGAAGTAACACGTTTACTCACATGTATAGTTTCTCAAAATGATAAACATATTTAAAACTTAATTTAAAACACCTTTTGCATAATTTGAAACGGTAATACGTACAACACCTCATTTTTACCATTATTGTAAGTTATATTTATAATCTTGAAACGACATGCAGTTTACAAGGTGGCGCGCGGCAGACGCATGGATTTCAAAAGGTCACTGCTCCCTCCTTAACGGGCGTAGAAGGTTAAAAGTGGGGTGGTTCGAAAGAGGGAGATGGGAAATTTATGTTCCATGCGGCTTCAGTCGCCATAATGGAGTGGTCCGTTGAACAACGTGTTTTTTGTGTGCAGACCTATTTGTCGAATGCCCGCTCGATCGTCCGCGTGCAGCGCGCCTTCCGTTTAAGGTTCAATATCGCCCCCCCCCCGGTCGAATTCTCGCGTGGGTTAATGCATTCCAGGATACCGGATATGTGTCCACGATAAGAAGGGGGCCTCAGAATACAGTCACTACCGCAAAAAACATCGAGAGGGTTCGAGCTGCAATTCAACAATCTCCCAGGCGTTCAATTCGGAAACAGGCGGGTGCCCTTGGCATTTCGAGACGTTCCATTCAACGAATCATTAACGAACATCTTAATTTGCACCCCTATAAGATGGTTGTCGTCCAAGAATTGAAGCCACGTGATTTTGAAGCCAGACAACTCGCTAGTGAAAACATGCTGGCAGCGTTGCCTCGAGACGGTATCGTTTTTTTCTCTGACGAGGCACATTTCCACCTCAATGGATTTGTGAATAGACAGAATATGCGCTATTGGAGTGATACGAATCCCAGGGAGCTCCACCAGAGGCCCCTGCACTGCGACAAGGTGACAGTATGGTGTGCAATGTCAAGAATTGGGATCATCGGCCCTTTCTTTTTTGAAGAAAATGGTCGAGCGGTTACAGTCACTTCTGCACGTTACCTAACCATGATCCAAGATTTTTTCTTGCCTGAATTGGAATGGATAGAGCAGGAAGACATCTGGTTTCAGCAGGACGGGGCCACAGCCCACACAGCAAGGGTTTGCATGGCCTTTTTGCGAGACAGATTCCCCGGGCGACTTATCTCCCCAAGAGGCGATTTGAACTGGCCAGCGCGCTCTCCTGATTTAGCCCCTTGTGATTTTTTTCCTGTGGGGATACCTAAAATCGCTTGTATACAACAATCGTCCCAGGACCCTGGAAGCCCTCAAAGACAACATTCGAACCCAAATCGCCGAAATTCCTGTGGCAATGCTTCAAAGAGTGCACGAAAACTTCAAAAAGAGGCTTACTCAGTGTTTGGAGTTTGAGGGGCGCCATTTGGGCTATACTTTGTTCAAAAGCGTGTAAACTTAAATTCCCATGTTAATGAATCAGGAAAAAATAAAAAATTTGCTCATTTTGTAACAGTCTGCCGTGCGCCACCCTGTATTATGTATTTTTATAGGAATATATCATGGATTTGTGCGAATTTATTGCATTTATCTCAAAAATTAAAAAGCATCTTGGAACAGATCCTATTCATTTTAATACCAATATATTATACACCTCCAACAATTAAATTCCACTACAATTTAGTAGATTAGAAGAAAAATTACAAATGTTTCATACACATCTTTGAGTTCAGCAATTCCAAGTAGTATAAGTTAACACAAAACATTACAAACGCAAAAACGGCATGTTTTGTAAAACAGGATGGCTGCCAGAGCAATTCAGAAGAAGATAAACATTTTGAAATTAGTGTTTTTGGACTCTCTAATCGTGTAGCAATCAACAAACAAAAAATCATTTGATTATGAAATGGTCATGCGATCACCTTTGGATCACTTATGGAAGGACCCATATCCGCTGTTTATAATAACAAAAATTCAAGCATCTTAGGTTATGCGCATGTGTAAGAAATCCTCATTACTCTCTTTAGTATTTTATTACACAGGTTAAAATGTTTAAAGGCGTCCTCAATCAATGATTAGCGGTAACTAGTGTTGCAAAAACCCAAATTTGTACTAACCGGTACTTTAACCAATGATTACGCTAACCGGCATTTTAATCGGAGATGGAAAAACCGGCCCTAAAATTCATATTCAATAATTGTTTTAACGACCATAAAGTTGATATTAAAACAAAACGTTATTACCTATTAAATTACTTTCTTAACATACTCATCAATTTAATGAACTGTACCTATTCATTGGCAGAACTAATTTAAAAAAAGGGGACTCTACTAACATGCTTTTAATAACATTTTAAACATTTAAATAAGAAAATCAAAAAGGATTTAAATAAATTCTACAAGCTTTGAAAGAGCTTTTAATTCCCAAACTTGACATACCTTCAAATAAAAAGTTGCTACATGCATCCTCAGGGCACATAGTTTTATGTTTGGCCAAATATGATTTCGAGCTGAATCCAAGACAGCAAAATGTGCAGGCAAATACATTCTTGACAATGTATTTCCTAGTGGGAATAAAATCCACGTCAACATTACCATTCTGAGTGGCTTCAAATTCTTCACCAAAATGCACGAGTAATTCTTCACCTGATAGAATTTGACGAGTGCTTTGATAATATAGATAATCTTCATGTTGAAAAACAATTAGGTTTCGTTCAGAAATATTCCTGGCAGTGTTAATGTACTGCATCCAATTTAAATACTGTGATGTACGCTTGTCAAATACAAGTTTCCCTCCTTTTATTTTCCATGTACATTCTGTTCTACAAAGTCCAGTAAAAGGACCAAATGTTACACCTTCAGGAATAAATTTTAAAGCTAATATTCCAAACTGTCCAAACAAATGTTGGATTTCTAAAATATCATTTGGTAATTCTTCTTGTGTTCTGTTATTGGTATTGTCTAGAGCATGCCTGTTCAAAATATGTACCAACATTCCACACTCGATGCAGTAGTCTTCATAATATGCCCGACAATGTTCACAATCTGGTGGTCAAATTTAAATCAAGTAAAAACCAGGCAATACAATATTCACATATATGAAGAAGAAATGAAATGAAAGCTTATTTGGCCATTCAACCAAGCTAGACTTTACTAATTTACATATAAATGTGAATTTTGAAAATAAATATGTTATTATTTGGTTTATTATACAATGAAACAGTAATATTTAAAACTTAATTGCACTTTCAATAGAGTGGAAACAAGCCAAAAGAACCAACTGAGTAAGATGTAATTAATAGTTATTTAGCAGTTCAAATAGTTAATTTATTTAGGCATTTACTTACATAGTAGTCCATTATCAAATTCAATTTTTATATTACAAGGATTGAAATCTTCCTCAATTTTAACATTGTCATTTACTACGTTATACTGTCCTTCAGAGGATTCCATTTCCATCTTAATATTATCTAAAATAGTGGCTGCCTCATATTCTTTTATATTGTAATGCCATTTCATGCTATCTTGTAAATCAAAATTGTTTACGGTAATAACAGTTTCAGAGACATGAAGTTTATCATCCTCAAAATCGTTTTGTTCGTTGGTACTCGATGTATTTATAGAAAACAAAGAGTTATTCACATCACAATTTTCAATTCGGTCAGCCATCACCACTACAATTATTATTGTGAACCATTCGCCATCAAGCCGCCATTTTAATAAGCGGAAAATTCTACGCACTGTTGCCAACTCACTACAGACAATTCCCCTGAATATGTTTCCACCACATAAAAAAAAAAACAGAGGTGTGGATCCCACACGACTTTCTTATAAGTATGTCGGTTCCGAAATCTGTATACAGGAGTAGCTCTAAATTTAAATTCTATATTCCTTAATAAAATAAACCTCTGAATAAAAGTGTTACTTCTAGCCCGAATTTTGAAATTTTTTTTAAACAAGAATTACACTAAATCCAGCTCAAAGTACTTTTATACTCTTAATAAATCTCTATAGAAACTTAATTTGTGAAATATTTGCGAAAGACTGCTATTCGACAGGAGGAAAAGTATTACTTCCGGTCCGAATTTTTAAACTTCTTTTACACAAAATTTGTTCCAAATATTTTCGCACTCATAATAAATCTAATTAGAATGCATAATTTGCGAGATATTTGCTATTTGATCTACATCGAATTCTAAGTATATATATTAAAATATTTAAAAGGTTCGAAAGAAACATGTCTCTCATTTTAAGCTTTCATGAACTTTTAATAACCAAAATAGAAAAAATAGTATAAAATACACGTTTCATAACACATTTTGCACACTTGTTCTTGTTCTTAACTAAAACGCGTGCGCAAAAATCGTGTGTTATGAAACTTGTAGTTTAATATACTATTTTTTGTTGTGTGCTTAATTATAAATTCTCCACAAAGCGACCCTGTCTGGACTTCTAACGGTAGTAGAGATTTAAAACACTTTGGTGAGAAAGTAAAAAGACATAAAGTGAAAGACATCTTAGTAACATGATAGAATATTCAGTTTTGGGAAAGGTAAATACCTATAATGTGCCAGCTGAACACTGCATATAGAATATAGATAGATTAAATATAATTCAACACAATGAAAACGTCAGTAGAAACACACATACTCTTGGAAAATTAATAGACTGCATTAAGTTTTGTGTCATGTTCGAAATCGCTTTAATGGGCCATAACGAAACACAGTGCGAATCCGGGGATCTTTCGTGGATTGGTTAATTTATTTGTAGGAATTGACAACACCCACATGTCTAATAATAGAGTTTTTATGGGTTTGTCAAAAACCATTCAAAATGAATTGCTGGACAGTATCTACGAAGTTTCTCGCACTTTGATTCTAGACGAAATTAACAAAGCTCATTATATCACTATACAAGCAGATGAGACGACAGATTCGGCTACATTTTCCCAGTTAGCTTTTATAGTTCGATGCGAACATACCGTGGGTTTTTTTTATCACTGAACATAGCACACGATAACACCTATGTTCAGTTTTAAAATAAACGCGTCAACGCATGGAACATTATGCAACCAACATTGCGTTATGTAACAACAAACTAACGTCGGTCAATTATTTGTTTGGACAAACGTCAAAATCAATGTCATAACCATATTAGAAGTAAACACAAAATTTAATTCTTTAAAGACTACTTTTCTGTCTGAATATCGAAAGTGGCAACAGTCTTAGAAAAGTGGATGTGGTGATGGTAATGTAAGTATCATTTAATAAAGTATTAAAATATATTGACCATATTTTATAGATTGCAGAACCAACTTTATGGTATTTTGGATATGATGTTTATTGTAAATCATACAGTAGCACGTAAGTCGACTGATGTTATTAGCGAAAACTGCAAAGGTGAAGAAATAATTGTGCAAGTGGATCAAGATATCGACTATTCACAAGATAACACAGATATTGTAAGTTGTCTATTGGTATTTTAATATTAATTTTTAATATTTAGTCTTCTTAGTTGGACTACAGTTCTGGTTTATTTATAAGCAATGCAAATGAGGACGTTCAACCTGCTCCAAGTACCTCAAGTAATTATATTGAGGAAGGCGCTATAAATACAGGTGATTTTGGCACAGAAAACAAGAAAAGGAAATGTGAAGCTATTAAGGACAGTACTCCATCCCGCAAGAAATGAAAAGATGATGAATATTTGAAACATGCAAATGATGCTTTAGTAAAACTTACTTCTGCTTTGGAGAATGAGCCAACTCAACAGCCTGAAAACAGCGAGGAGGTATTTGGTAAATTAGTAGCCGCCAAAATTAAAGAAATTAATTGTCTTTGAATAAAAAATGAAGTTAAATTTAAAATTTTAAATGTTATATATACATATTTAAATAAATAAATATTTTTTTGTATTAGACTTTATTTTTAATATTAATTAATCATAACTGGAATAAACATAAATCAATGTTCTAAATATTATGCTCAGCCACTGCGTGTTCCTGCCAATCTGCACTCCCATTGTTGGTACAGAAATAGTTCCGGAATTCATCTCTAATATTTCTGGCTTCAATACTTGACTTATTACCACCTTGTTTTACAACTGTTGGTAAATGTTTGGTATTGCTAATGTTAACATCTGTAACATACCTTTCACTTTCTGTTACCAAGAAGTTATGAAGTACCACACATGCTAAAGTGATTATTTCTACTTTTTCAACATCTAAATTTATTGGTTCTAATAAAACTCTAAATCTATTAGATAAAATTCCAAATGTGCTCTTGATAATCGGTAATTAAGTATTTTATTGTCATGACTTAAAAATCTTTGCGGATATGGCTTCATAACTCCTTCTGTTAAAAATGTATATGAGAATTAATCACCATACTGTTAAATAATGCTCTCTTAAATTCCGGTAAATTGTTTCACACACTTCTGGAACAAACCTGGAAATAATGCTTTCATGAACTCGTGTTGAATACATTTGAGACTGAAAACTTTCACCAGTAGCTAAAAACCGCAAAGTAATTTGCAACCTGAAAAATCATAAATCTATTGTATTTGATTTTTTAAATATTAAGAATATCTCACTTGCTATGGGCTGATATACTGTCTTGCAGAAATGTATCTTGCTTTGTAATATCAGCTCTAAGGTAATCTAATAATTTATGAAACAGAGCATCATTCATCCGTAAATAATTCCTATATAAGTCAGGGTCCTCAATGCGTAATTCATTAATTAATGACAAAACATCCCGGCCGCCTTAAAAGCCAAGGTTTAGTCCATATCTTTCTTTTTTGTTCGCGTTTCTTATTTTTTATATTAAGAATGTTTGTTATTATAACAAGAACTGCAGCTCGTAATAAATTCTTTCTTGTATTTGTGTCCATTTGGAATTTTTCCAGAAAAATACACACAAATGAAATTTTAGGGTTACAAAATTCCGGATACCCGCCAAACTAGTAATACATTCGACGCATGCCCGGACCTTTAAAATTTTGCGTCGTTGCAAGTGGGCAAAATAAATTCTGCACAGAAAGTTGTACAGAATATTCTGTACAGAAAGCTGTGCAGAATCTTGTACAGAAAATTGTACCGTGTCAAGTAAGGATGTGGCGAGTTTTAATTTTCTTTCTGTGGGTATTTATTATACAGCCATCAGAATCAAATTTCCTACTAATCGCCTGAATTGTTCCGATAGATGGTATGGGCTTCTCAGGATATTTGACAGAAAACAGATCCCGCACTTTCCTTAAACTTTTCCAGCTTTATACCAGTTTAAAATGTCTATTTTATCATCTTTTGTATACATTTTTTAAATTAGGTGAATACAAATGTGAAATATTGAAATATTCAAAATGTCATTTCTGTTATGACATTGATTTTGACGTTTGTCGAAACAAATAATTGACCGATGTTAGTTTGTTAGTTACATAACGCAATGTTGGTTGCATAATGTTCCATGCGTTGACGCGTTTATTTTAAAACTGAACATAGGTGATATCGTGTGCTATGTTCAGTGATAAAAAAAACCCACGGTATATATAATACTACTATATTGCGTGTGTTGTATTCATGTATCTTGATAATGTGTAATTTTTCGTCCCAACTAAAGAGATAGAATTGGCCGCCTTGCGTGTTCTGCGCATGCGTCAACTCAAACTTTCCATTTTGAAATTTACGAAATGACAGATAAACAGAAAACATAATTATAACCTCTGATTTAAATTGACATCTATAACTATATATTACTGAAAGCATACGCAAGGTTGTTTTTTTTATTGAATTCAGTTTTGTGCAAGTTTAATTCATCGGTGAATTTGTAGAATTACCCAGAAAATACGCGGTAGAATAAATAAACGATATGAAGCCTGATTCCAGTGAATTATTAACAGAAAAACTTGTGAAGTTATAACGTCTGTGTTGATTTATACGTGCTTACTGGAATATGTGAAATTATATTATTAAATGTAAATACCGATTGTTTCATTTTGAATAACAAAAAAGATTTTGAACAGAAAAACTGTGAACTTACAACTAATACATTGATTTGTATGTGTTTATTAATATATGTTAAATTATATTATTAAATGTAAATACCGATCGTTTCATTTTGATTAAAAGAAAAGATTTTGAACAGAAAAACTTGTGAACTTACCTACAACTAATACATTGATTTGTACGTGTTTATTAGTATATGTGAAATTATATTATTAAATGTAAATACCGATCGTTTCATTTCGTCTTATTGAAAAGATTTTGAACAGAAAATCTTGTGTACATTGATTTGTGTATGCTTATTGGTGTATGTGAAATTAGTGAATATAAATACTGCTTCTTTCATTTTGATTTACAGAAAACGCATAAATTAATGTTTTACATACACAATCGAATAGATTCAGGTATGTTATATGAGTCAGATTGTATTATATTTCAACATATAGTTTTGCTATGTATTTTAAGCTTAAGAATGCAAATAAAATTACTTAAATTACTGTATTTAGTATTTTGGCTATATATAAGAATAAAACATCTATTTTATATTTGTCTACATACCTACATTATTCAATATAATGTTGCGTAATCAACAATGTAAAGAACTAATTAAATTCCTGTTGTGTTCCTTTATTTAATTGTGTGTCGAGATGTACACTGAAACATGAATGTTTTAGAAAAAGTCGTGGAATTAATCAGCATTACATTTTTGTGATTGAATATAATTTTTATTGTTGTTAACTTTTTTTTAAATTTAGAATGATTAAACCATTCATGAAAATAAAAACGTGATGAAGCCTAATTTACGCCCATATGGTAGCAAAGAATATAAACAAACAATTACTATGATACACTTGAATTTCTGCAGTGTATCTAATAGCACATTAATAATCAATACATTTTTCTTGATGTCTATGTCTCATAGATTCAGATGAGTAGAAATGAGACTTGCAAATAATTTATATTATTGCTTGTAAAAAAGGTATGTTGATGTTGTATTCGATTCAATAATTACATCAAAGTACAATTTTTACTTACGAAGTAAAAAATTAAATTTTATTTTTGTTCGCAAATCTATTTTGTTTATACTTTCTTGGAATTAAAACAACAAAAAATTATTATGAAATATAAATATTTGTATGAATTAATAGATACATACACATTTATAAAATGATAAAAAAAGATTTAGAGAATGGAACAATATCATAAAAACAGGAATACCGTTTGATGCCGTGCCTACCTTGCCGTTCATAACACTGCAGTATTTACTTCCACAATGTTGGGAAAAGTTCAGAAGAACTCATCACACATTGTCTTGGCAAATTCCAAAATGAATATTATCTTTATACTGTACCATCTACAAGTTGTTTTAAACTAAAACATGTTTTATTGAAAATTTAAATATAAAATACATTTTATATGTACTTGATTATAATTTAGTGACAGAAATTACGATACATATTCAGCAAAGTACAATTAAAAAAATCACTTCACTATCTTATAAATAATGTGTTCATCCTTCAAGTTATTTCCACAATCAGTGATGCATCATAGCATAAATTCCAATAACCGGCCCAAAATACCCTATTTCGGCATATTATTATCTCCTATCATATGGGATCTGTGGATTCCGTGGTGGACATATCAAAATTCCTCAACTTTCTATGAACATATGTATGTTCTATTAGACATATAGGTATCAAAAAAATTAGAAGGTCATGGCAAAAAGATGGGTGTGCAACTCTGTAAGGTTTAATAAGAGCCTATTTATTACATATAAGCAATTCAAATATTTTAATATGTAACATAGTAATGCAATTACCTAATTCAAGTACAATTTACTGTGTTATTTGCGTACATTTCTCCGATGTAGATGCCAGTAATTCTAGAATACAAGAATACCACATTATCTAATTCTTTACTATTCTTGCATGTTGAGTTGAATAATTTTAGTGCTGTTATTATATCACAAATTATTGTACCTATAGAGGTGTTTTTCTATCTATCTTTAAAGAAACACAATTGCAATGCAATTGAACTGACTGCGAGTTTTAGTTAATTAGTTTACAATTTTTACTATAACATAACCACAATTCGTACAATTTTTGACAAATTAATATATTTCTGCGGTATGATCGTTTGTTTGTCTATGATTTGCATATGATGCCACGACGATATTTCTTCATTCATTAAGGGAAATTAAATTATTTTTCCACATTTAACAAGGCACAATTATTAATTATAAAGAGGTTTGTTGATTTTAAAACTATTTATGCTTGTTTGACGATTTACAAACTTTAATCAAATATTTATAGTAATAAATCTATGTGATAAACAAACAGACCTAAATTTGAAAAATTATTTATAACGCATGCGCAGTTTGGACAATGCGACTCTTAAACGGCATAGCACCATATGTTTTATTTCACAATGTTGGAGCGAAGTTTTCCTTGTCTACACGCGATATAGTAGTATTATATATATGGATGCGAATTGGTAATTTTGTATAATAGACCAGATTTTGGAACTGCTTCATCTGCTCTAACATTACTGTAATGTTTCTATGAAAATAATTTAACAACTACATTTGCCGAATCTGTGAAGCTATTGAAAATAATTTGCACCATACCGATGACAACAGCTGAAAGTGAACAGTGTTTTTCTACTTTGATGAGAATAAAAACATTTTCTAGAAATACCATGCGGTAAAGCAGACTATGTGCCTTAGCAATGTGTTCCATTGAAAAACAATTACTGACATCAACACCAAACTTCAATGAAATAGTTATTTTGCTGATCGTAAGGAACGGTGGATAGATTTCATTTTCAAACAAGTTAATTAAATAGCATATTGATCCTTTCTCCTTTTATCACATTTTGGGTTTATGTCTGAATGCAATTTTGAGCGCTTATAAATGTTTAAAAAATTAAATTATTAATTAAAAAATTATCGTTTAAAGATAAAAATTTCTATTAAATTATTTTTAACATAATCTATCACAAAAAAATTGTCCAGATACGTCAAAAAATATTGACAGGAACGAACATATTTGACGTAAATATAATGTGGCTTTTCATTATTCAAAAAATGAGGTGTGGCCACCACACGACTTATACGTGTGTGTGTGTTTCAAATTATACAAAAGTTATTATATTCGAAAGAGAGTGCTACTCCCTAAGAGTAAAAGTGTTACTTCCTGTCCGAATTTTAAAATTTCTTGTATGCAAAAAATATTTCAAATGTAGTTCTAAATATATTTGTGCTCTTGATAAATATATATATAGAATGGATAACTTACGACATATTTGCGGAAAATCGCTATTCGATAAGAGTAAAAGTGTTACTTCCGGTCCGAATTTTTAAATTTTTTTATACAAAAGATATTGAAAATTAAGTTCCAAATATTTTTACTTTCTTATACGTAGTATAAGAAAGTATTGTGATGATGAAAATTTTCGACCTCGAGATTTTTCCAGATGTCCACGTTTTGATGTCCCCTGATACCGAAAAAGTGGTTTTTAAAAAATGTCTCTCTCTCTCTCTCTCTCTCTCTCTGTGTGTGTCTGTCTGTCTGTCTGTGTGTGTGTGTGACCACGATAGCGGTGTCAAACCGCTATAGGTATCAAATCCAAATTTTATATTTACAAATATAATCTCCCTCTTGAGATCTGATTAGATTTTCAGTAAAATCGGCAGACCGGAAGTAGTAGTTTACTTCAGTGAAAAAATCGTATTTTGCCAATTATTCGGCAACTACTAAGTTTAAACAAATTTGTAAAGAATTCATATATACTCAAAATTAAATTTGAGAAGAATTTTATTAAAACAGTTTTTCGAAATTCCTACCGGAAGGTGGTTTTTTACTTTTATCGAAAATCAGTTTTTTGCGAATATTTCGCAAGTCATGCTTTTTAGACAGGTATGTTACGAGTATAAAAGAATTTAGAACTTAATTTTCAATACCTTTTGTATAAAAAAATTTTCAAAATTCGGACCGGAAGTAACACTTTTACTCTTATCGATTAGCAATTTTTGCAAATATTTCGTAAATTATGCATTTTATATATATTTGTCAAGAGTACAAAAGCATTTAGAGTTGAATTTGAAATATTTTTTGTATAAATAAAATTTCAAAATTCGAATCGGAAGTAACACTTTTACTCTTATTGAATAGCGATTTTTGCAAATATTTCGTAAATTATGCATTCTATTTATATTTGTCAAGAGTAAAAAAGTATTTAGAGTTGGATTTGGAATATTTTTTGTATAAATGAAAATTCAAAATTCGGACCGGAAGTAATACTTTTACTCTTAGCGAGTAGCATTTTTTTGCAAATATCTCACAAAGTATGTATCCTATAGAGATTTATTAAGAGACTGGAAGTACTTAGAATAGGATTTTGAATAATTTTTGTATAAAATAATTTTTAAAATTGTATGATTTGAAACGCTCATACGTATAAGAAAGTCGTGTCGTGGCCACACCTCATTTTTATACTCGTACTATACCCGTCTCAAAAGCATGACTTGCGAAATATTTGCAAAAATATGTTTTTCGATAAGAGTAAAAGACCTACCTACTTCCAGTAGGGATTTCAAAAAACTTTCATAATAAAATTTTTCTCAAATTTAAGTCTGAGTACATATGAATTCCTTATAAATTTGTTTAAACTTAGTAGTTGATGAAATATTGGCGAAATTCGATTTTTTCACTGAAGTAAACTTCTACTTCCGATCTGCGGAATTTACTGAAAATCTAATCAGATCTCAAGAGGGAGATTACACACGTAAATACAAAATTTGGAGTTGATTACTACAGCGGTTTGACCGTTATTGTGATCACACAGAGACACACACACAGACATTTTTTAAAAACCACTTTTTTGGTATCAGGGGACTTCAAAACGTGGACATCTGCAAAAATCTCGAGGTCGAAAATTTTCGTCATCACAATACTTTCTTACACTACGTATAAGAAAGTAAAAGCACTCACGTTACACACTTCCGTATTTTAAATGGTGTCAAAGTACCTATGCCAGGCACATTTCATTCGCACATTGTATTCGGCATTTTTTGTCCGAGATAACAAAAATACGGTATTATCATTCCTCTACAATTACTACCTAATTCATTCCCTGACAGTAAACATATTCTTTGTTTGTCAAATTCATGTTAAATAAATCTAGGAACAATTTTTGTTCATATTATTTATAATTTTTGCCATACTTTGAAATTACTGTTTATTAATATAAGAAATAAAGCTGTTACATAATGTAAAATTACTTTAGAAGGCTTCTTAGTATATTTATAGAAAAATTATTAAAGATGTTACGTTTAAGGTAAATATAAGATTGTGTCTTCAGTATCCTTTTATGGGAAGTGTTATTTTTCCTGACTATTTTTGTATAGCATTTTATTACATTTTAAATACATTAAAAAGAAAACTTCAGATTCTTTACTCAAATATTAGAAAGAAATAGAGAAAGAAGTAATAAATAATCCGACTTCATACAATACATCCCTTCATTCGCGTGTTCGTATATTATGTATATGGATATATGACAGCTATATATTTTTAAATATCTGTAAAAAAGCAAAATATATGTTGGTTACTTTGCTCTCTGCATTTGGTTTATTTACGCAAGAGTTTATAAAGAGCCACACAAACTATTCCTTCGTAGATAGCGTGGTAGTGGTTTTAAACTTGAATGCAGTCACGCGCGAAAATGCAATTTTTCATATTTTGGATAGTTAGGCGACATCTTCCGCTAACATTTCTAATTATTTTGATTGTCAATGGACTTGGTATATCTTCTTATACATAATCAATGCCCTAGAGTGCACGCAGCGTGACGTTTATGAACGCAGCCCTGCTCACAGTTAAAGCTAACCTAAAAAAACAAACTGGTACAAATAAAAATAAACACATATTTGTCAAACTTCTTTTAGATCCAGAATTACAACTTTTTAATTAAATACATTGAAATGGAAACATACAGTTGAAAAAGATCAGCGATATGAACATACAAAATGAAATTCAATATCATGCTATGAAAATGAAATTGTTAAAAGAGAAAAAGGAAGGATTGAGTGTATAAAGATATTTTTATATTTAGACTTTATTTTAAATAAAACATACTTATGATAATAGGTGCTTTTAATTAAAATGTCTCATTATATGCTAATCTAATGCTTAAAAATATTGCCAACATTATCATTAATAATCATTTTAAATTATTATCCACATTATCAATCTAATTCCATACAAAGTTAATGAAGGTGAGGAGATATTTTTTTAATGTGAAGATTTCTCTGTTTGCAATTTTTCCTTTTATAATATTCATAATGGATATTGCTACTATCGATGCCCTTGTTGTGTCCAGTTTAATGAAAAAAGCATCCAAATTTATTCTTCATAATTTCAAATGCTTTTTAAAAGACATTTCTCGTTGATATATGGAGTCTTATATTTTTATAACACAGGACTTGTCATTAGTGTTGGTGATGGAGTTAACAGATATCTTGAACATGCATACCCATTATCACTAATCAAAATACCTTCTATATCTCCATTTTGAAATCATACTAATATCACCTAATATTGTTTACATTTTTCTTAGTATTTAATTTTAATGAAGAATTACTTCAAATCTCTTGTTTAATGAACATTTGTTCCAAATTCTCTGACATCGGTACAGTCTTTTTACCTTGCAAGTGTATCACAAATCCTTGCCTTAGCATCGCATAGATTATTATTAATGCAAAATATAAGAATAAACTATATAATATAATTTAATGTGTAGTACCTATAACGTCTTTCCACCTATTGATTATCATGTTTGTAACTTATTTTATTTCATTCTACATATATTTTGTATAGAAATTCTATTATTATTGAATTATATATTTCCAGTGGATTAAGCCATTTCTAGAACATTTTTGGATTTAGAGCCTGTAGTGTATGTAGTTATATTGGTCCCATTCAGCAGACGCAACTGTTGTGGAACTGTTGAGGAAACGTCTGCTGGATGCATACGCTACATTTGCGCTACATCGAATTACGTCACGATAACATCGACTACTTTACGGAGCGGACGGCCATCTTTTGTAGCGCATTCTATTACCGCTACGTATCGGTAACACGTTGAGTAAGATGGCGCTAACTATATGAATTTAAAAATTAATTGTATGAAATTACAGATGTGGATGAGATTCACAATAGATTAGCGTCGGGTAGTTGTTTTATCGAAGGTAATTTTATGTAAAACTTAATTACTACTAGCTTTTACAGATGAAGAATATTTTGCGCATTACATACAACGTAAATGTTCTTTTGAATGTAGTGTATCACCAATGGTGACAACAACTGCTAACAGTCAACAGCCAAGACTAATCAAAACAAATAATAATAATAATAAAATAACCTTTATTTCGCAGTTGCTATTAAAATATGTATACAAATATATTACTTACAAACTAAAACTTTTTCTATAATATACTTACGAACTAGTTCTTCAATATTCTAATGTTCTTAACACTTAAAAAACTACAATTTAATCACTACTAAGTGAATCAACCCTACTTACTATCTAATTGCTACATATATTTAAATTTCCATTCTTGTTTACCTATTATTCGTTTGTAGTTTATACAATTTCTATCAAGCACTGTGATTAGTGTCAATATCCACTTTAAATTTATCATTTGTTCTTACATATTTATACACTTATATACAAGTATAATTAAGCTATTACATTTGTTTGTTAAATGACTACCAGCACAAAGACCACACTTGCAGCACAATTACCACGTTTCTCCATTTTTACATTCTTTAGCAAAATGATTCTACCCTGCACATTTATAACATCTATTTGTAGGTCTTCATACACCTTATATCTTTTTCATCCTACATTCATTTGTGCCCTGTCTATGATGCTGGAATACATCTCTAGTTGACCAAATAATGTAATATTTCCATAGTTCTTCCAACGAACTATATTAGTACACCAATTTTTTATTTTACTAAAATAGTTTGTTGAGTTCTTCATTTTCTTGTATGAGTATTTTTTTTTCTATTTTAAGTTTAGCTGAGAAATCCTTGTCTACATATGTTAATCATTTTGTATAATAGTCCCGTACACTTTTTCATTGTTTTGATCAATAACATCTTCTTCAACACCAGTAATTATTATTTTCGGATTTCTTAATTTCGGTTCAGAAACTACTAATTTCAATTTCATTTATGACTTTTCTCTTAATTTTTCAAATAAACAAGAACTGATCAGCTGACTTCTGTCAAGTGTGTTAGCAAGTAGCACATCCAACAACATAACATTAAATTTTGAATTTCACTCAACTGTTGTCGATGTAGCGTACGCTACCGATGGAGCGGAGCATGTGCTTCTGCTGAATGCAACCAGTAACCACAGATTAGAATAATCCGTGATTGTAACACAATTGGCAACATGGGATGGTCACGTAAAGGAGACGTTTAGGATAATCAGTTTAGCAGGAAATATTGACTAAAGACGCTAGATGTCTAAATTTTAAATTTTGTGGAAATTTATCGATAAAGTAGCTACCATACTTATCCATTTTACTGATACTTTATCTTTGTTCGTTTACATTCATTTATCCTTTTTATGATTTTTATCTGTATTTTATCTTTTTGTTTTTGGTTTTTATTTATACCTATAATTTCTCGGTAGAATTACGTTTATTATTGTATATATAAGTGTCTAAATTTTAAATTTTGTGGAAATTTATCGATAAAGTAGCTACCATACTTATCCATTTTACTGATACTTTATCTTTGTTCGTTTACATTCATTTATCCTTTTTATGATTTTTATCTGTATTTTATCTTTTTGTTTTTGGTTTTTATTTATACCTATATTTTCTCGGTAGAATTACGTTTATTATTGTATATATAAGTGTTTAATGTTTTGGTAGTTTATTTGGTTTCTTATAAATAAGTTATTTTAAAATATCACATCAGAATGGTTTTTTATTGTTGTGTACCTCAATGTCACAATACCAACAAGAATTGTAAAATGCATATATTTCCAAGGAATCCAAGTGTAAGTAATACATTTTTCGGAATGAATTCAGAACACTCATCTACTTTGTTTGTTTAGTTGTTCAAAACTTGGATACATAAAGTAAATAACCCAAAACTAATAACCAAAGAAATGGACGTCATAAGGAAAAACTTCAGAGTTTGCGATAGCCATTTTTCGCCGGAAAGCAGATTGTTCGGTCGGTCTGGAGCTAATTTAAAAGCTGATAGTATACCTACATTATATCTACCACTACATTTAGCTGAAGGTATTTTTTACATCAAAATATAACACTGGGTCATAAAATTACCAAAGTCAAGGATAGTAAATTGAATTTTCAAATATTTCAGATGTGATATCAACAACATGTGAAGCTGGTTCGCATGTTTCATTGGATCTAACAAGGCCAGGACAATTCAAAGGCATGTAGTAAAATAAGTCACATTTATTATGAATAATCAATAATGTATTCTTATTATCTTTAACCTAAATTGTATTAAATTTTAATAGATTTAGCAGATATACCTCGGGACAGTGTTAAAGCTATAGATATTGCAAGTACTTCATCTGTTAAACCATCAATTGTCATAGGTATTTTCTGTTCGTCATAATTGTTAACTGAATTACATTTTTGAAAAATTTTAGAATTACAGTCATCCAGTTCTACTGATACTGATGCATTATCGCAACCTCCAGCAAATATACCAAAAAGCTCAGTAAAAAGTAAAAAAGGCCAAAAAGGTATTCCTTATCATTGTATTATTTAGATGTAATTTATCGAAAAATATATATTAATTTCAGAAGTCAGACAAAGAAGCAAAATCCTTAGCCATGTAGGAGTTAAACAAGCTGCTCAATTAACACCAAAAGCACGAAAATTATATAATATTGCTGTTGACCTTAAGAAAAGTGTAAGACGGTTATTTACAACACAGGCTGGTTACAAAGAGCGTCTGAAAAAAGCTGAATCTTTCGCTTTATCATCTGACTATTTGCGATTACAGTTAAATTCTATTACATTTCAATTTATTAGTTCGCAAATTAAATGGCAGAAGATAGCGCCAAAACTTAGACGATTTAGCTTGGATGATAAGTTACTAGCTCTGGCATTAATGAAGCAATGTCCCAAAGGATACAATTTCCTCAGCAGAATTTTTGCTTTACCAGCAAAAAGGTCCCTTAGACGAGTTCTTAGTCAAATACCTTTACATACAGGAATTAATAAAACTATTATGCATAGTTTAAAGTCGTATGTTCAAGAAATGAAGTTATTAGACACATATTGCATCATTTTATTTGATGAAATTGCTTTAGATGCTTCATTATTATATAACGTGAAAAGTAAGTTAATAGATGGCTTTCAAGATAATGGCCAGAGTAATAGATCGCTAGCTTTAGCTGATAAAGCCATGGTTTTTATGGCTAGGGGTATCCATAAGAAGTGGAAACAACCACTGGCATACTACCTAAATTATGGTGGTATGAAAGCGGACATAATAGTGAAATGTCTTAAAGATGTTGTGTGTGAAGCTAAATCCATTGGATTGACTGTGGTTGGAACAATATGTGATCAAGCAAGTCCAAATGTAAGGGCTATTCAGACGTTGTATCAAGAAACAAACAGAGAATGTCAACTCAAGGGAATAGAAAATCGATATTTTGGGTTTCTAATAGATAATACAGAAATAGTGCCAATATATGATCCACCACATCTTCTCAAAGGGATTCGCAACAATTTATTTGATAACAAATGTATTTTTAAATGGAGGAATAATAAAACAGAAACAGCGTCTTGGCAAGATATAAGACTTTTATATGAGTTAGAGGAAGCAGACCAGGATTTTAAAATGTGCAATAAACTTACAGATGTGCATGTGAATAATACCAAAAAAATGAAAGTGAGTATAGCTGCTCAAGTCTTAAGTCAACGTGTGGCAGCATTAATGCGTGGCTTGGCTAGATTAGGTAATAATTGTTTCAATAAAACAATATTAGAGACTTTGCAGTTATCTATTATCTCAAAATATTGTTATTTGTTCCAGGTCCTGACCATATGCCATCAAGTGGATTGGAAACATCAGAATTTTTGTTTTTTATGGACAAGGTTTTTGATAGTGTGAATAGTGCTACTGTGTCTTTTGAACATGGGAAAACATTGAAATGTGCAGTTTCATCAACATCAAATCACAATGCATTCTGGGTCGAAGCCATCAAAGTATTTAAGAGTATGGATTTTTTCAATAAAAAGCAGAGGACATTTGTCCCTCCGTCTGTGAAGAATTGGATACATACATTAGAAGCATTTAGATACTTATGGCAAAAACTACATGTTCAAGGTTTCAAGTTTCTCTGTACAAGACACCTTAATCAGGATCCACTTGAAAACTTTTTTGGACAGATTAGAAGCCATGGCGTCAGGAACATCCATCCAACTTGTCAATCATTTATACATTCTTTTAAATCTATTTTAATTTCCAATGTTTCACTATGGAACTCGTCCTCATCTAATTGTGAGAATGACAACACATCTATGTTAAGTAATTTAACAGAACTTTAACAAGATGCAGAGGTAGTAGATGATAGCATACCATTAGAAGATATAAATATTTTTATTGATATACCTGCCGATTTAAATTATACCTTTACAAATACTGGTACTTTAACCTATATAGCAGGATATATTGCAAAAAAGCTAATTAAATATGCTAAAGAATGTAACACTTGTAAACGTGATTTAATTGGAGAATTGGCAACTCTCACACAGGCACAGAGGTTTGTAATAGAAAGTAGAGCTTATCGAGCAAATGATTTAACCAGACCAACAACTAACTTCACCAAAATATTTTGTCAATGTATATATATATTACAACAGTGTTTTTCTAAAATATGTCATAAATCTAATGTGTGCACAATTATAGAAAATATTTTAAAATTAAATATAGATCTTACATTATTTAAGTGTGAATTACATGATGTGCATAACAAATTTATTAGTCAAATTACTACCTTTTACATTTATAATTACACGAAAACTATTAATAAAATACTAAAAGGTAAAATAGTTCCTAGTCATATGTTATTAAATTAATGCTTCATATTACATAATAAAATTATGGGCAGTAGATCCTATCTCTTATTTCAATTTATTTCCTAATTGTACTGCAAGCACTAAGAAGTTTATAATTTTATTTTTAACGTTAACATTATTAATTAAAACGCATGTTTTATTTAATAATATTAATGTTATCAATAAGATTATGAACTTAAATAATAATTTAATTTTTCCTAAAATATTTTTAATACGCTTGGTACATGACTAAAGACGTTAGATGGCGGCACAAACATTGCCATTGATAATACTATTGTGTCCAATCTTTAAGTATTTATTATCTATGGTTGGCAACATGAGTCATATAAGTTACCTGGCACACCAGCCTGTATTGTAATAAATATATTTAAATAAATGATCTCTTAAACAATAAGTGTTTTAATAGAGAGACACAACATGGCGCAGTCAGAAAAGTGAACCACGATACACATACATATTATAAATTTAAGAAAGCAAGCCGCTAAGTTTTAAAGTTTTATAGAGTGAGGTTAGAATGGAGGGATTTAAGCCGCCCAAAAATTTTGAGTTAAATGCCAACATAAGTGAAAACTGGCGTAAATTTAAGCAGAGTTTTCACATATATATGAAAGCCACAGAAAAAGAGTCGCTAGATTCAGAAGTAAAAATAGCTATTCTTCTGAATATAATGGGTGAAGATGCCATTGAAGTATTCAACACTTTTTCCCTTGGAGAAGAGGAAAAGAAAGATTATAATAAGGTTTTGAAAGCATTTGAAGATTATGCGACCCCAAAGAAAAATACTGTGTATGAGAGATTTCTGTTTAACAAGAGAGAACAAAAAGAAGGTGAACCGTTTGAGCAATTTTTTGTAGTTATAAAGAAGTTGGCAAATACATGTGAATTCGAAAATCTCAAGGATCAAATGGTAAGAGATAGAATTGTATTAGGTATTCGAGATAAATCATTACAAGAAAAGCTTCTTCGTGAGGATAAACTAACCTTGGATAAAGCAGTTATGTTATCGAAAGCAGCTGAACTTACAAGGAGCCAGGTACAAATACTACAAGATAAAAGTATTGAAGTAGTACATAGACAGAAATTAACAAGAGGAAACAGCAAGAATAACTCAGAAGATCAAGAAGTCAATAAAGTAAAGGATCGAAATCAAGTAATTGAAAATAAAAAGACAAATAAGTTTAAGTGTTATCGGTGTGATACATGGCATAGTGCTCGAGAGTGTCCAACCTTTGGAAAAAAATGTAAAAAGTGTAACAAAGAAAATCATTTTGCAAAATGTTGTAGAGTAAAAAATGTGAGAGAAATTGAAGTAGATGAACCATGTATAGATATTATTGATAATGTAAATGTTAATAATGTAGAAACTTGGTATGAGCAACTGAAACTAGAAAATACATTTGTGAAATTTAAATTAGATACTGGTGCACAAGTAAATATAATACCAGAGCATTTGTTTAAAAATATTAATTCTAATGCAAAAATAGTTGACACAGATATAACACTAGTTACGTACGAAAATAAATCCTGTAGGTATAGTACAATTAAATTGTCAAACAATGAAAAATATACAAGCATTAAGTAATTTTATAATTGTAAAAGAAAATGTAACACCAATTTTAGGACTAGATTCTTGTGTGAGTTTAAATTTACTTAGTAGAATAGATGTAGTATCTAAGTTTAAAAATAAGGAAGAATTTATCAAGGAAAATTCTGATGTTTTTGAGGGTCTAGGTAGTTATATACAAAAATGTACTATTCAAATAAAAGAGGGCTCAAAACCAGTTGTTAATCCACCTCGTCGTATACCAATTGTTATTAGAGATAAATTAAAAGAAAAATTACTTGATTTAGAAAAGCGAGGTATTATTAGTCGTGTGGAAAAGCCTAAGGGTTGGGTCAGCAACTTGGTTATTGTAGAAAAGCCAGATAAATCTTTAAGACTATGTTTAGATCCGAAGGATTTGAATTTAGTTATAAAAAGAGTACCAAATGTATTAATTCCCACATTAGAAGAAATCAGTGAGCAATTAGCAGGTAAATGTCTATTCCCTGTTCTCGATTTCAAAGAAGGGTTTTGGCAAATTAAATTAGATGAAAGATCTAGTGAGCTGTGTACGTTTAGCACCATGTTTGGATGTTGGAAATTTAATTGTTTACCGTTTGGTCTTAGTATGGCTCCAGAGTATTTTCAAAATATGAATGTTAAGCATTTTGGAGACATTCCTGGAGTTTTGATATACTATGATGACTTATTAATATCAGCTTCAAGTGAAGAAGAGCATGATAAAATTTTAAAGGAAGTAATTGACAGAGCTAGAGATAGTGGTATTAAATTTAATAAACAAAAAATACAATACAAAAAGGAACAGGTAAAATATTTGGGACATATATTTAATAAAGATGGTAAACAGGTAGATCCGGATCGAGTTAAGGCATTATTGGAGATCAAGGATCCAGTAAATAAGAAAGAACTGCAAAGTATATTGGGCATGTTCAATTTTTTAAGACAGTTCATACCAGATTTAGCAGAACTTACCGCACCGTTACGCCAATTATTAAGAAATAATGTAGTATTTAATTGGTTACCTTGCCATACTGAAGCTCTTAAAGAAATCAAGTGCAGAGTTAGTAAATCACCTGTTTTGGGAAATTTTGATATCAAAAAGGAAATAACTATTCAAGCAGATGCTTCAAAAAATGGTATTGGTTGTTGTTTGATGCAAGAAAATAAACCTGTTGGTTTTGCATCAAGAAGTTTAACAGATACAGAAACAAATTATGCTCAAATAGAGAAAGAGTTACTGAGTATAGTTTTCGCTACAAAGAAATTTCACAATTATATATATGGTCGGAAAGTACGCATACTTACTGATCATAAGCCACTAGTAAGTTTGTTAAATAAAAAAGTATGTAATATAGCTTCAAATAGACTAAAACGAATGAAAATAAGATTATGTAACTATGAGTTAGATGTTACATACTTACCAGGCAAATATACCGCATGTGTAAAATCATATTGGGGATAGGATATATGTATACTAGGCACACCGGCAACAACGCCCAATCGTGGCCGTAGTCATGGTACAAGGAAACAAGGTATGCTTTTGCGCTTCTCTGGATGACGCGCATTTATCGAAATAAATGTCACTTGATAACTCTGACAGAAGTCACTGACTGAACTCACTGACAGAAGTAACTGACAGAAAGCATTTTCCAACACTCCCTTTAACAACTAAAATTGTATCTGGAGATCGTGTCGAACAGCGTCGTTATGTGTTTGTGAGAGGAGTGGTCAATGGTAACAATGCCTCGCTACACACCAGAAGAAAAGCTGCAAATTATTAAGTGGTACTATAGTGGTCATTCTGCAAAGGATTGCATAAATGTATTTCCGCAAATTTTTGCAGACAGACCCGTACCCTGTGAGCAAAGCATATTACATATTTTGAATAGCTTTGAAAAATGTCTTTGTTTAAATAATTGCACAAAGTGTAATCCTAGAGAGGTAAATCCACTAAAAGCTGAGGAACGAGAAGAGCAGGATATAATGATTTGTAGCACTCTCGAAGTAGAGGATACGCTATCTACCAGAAGTGTTGCTGAGGAATTGGGTGTGAGTAATAAAACCGTCGCGAACATATGGAAGCGAAATAAATTAAAATGTTTCAAATACTCGAAAACGCAAAGAAATATTTCTCGATGACAATTTTAGAAGAATGGAGTTTTGTGAAACCGTAATAGAAAAGACAAATGAAAATGAGAATTTCATCGCAAATATTGTATTCACAGATGAATCCTCATTTCCATTAAATGGAAAGCACATTCCTTTTGTTGTTCGATATTGGGCTCGGGAAAATCAGCACAGATATTTTGTTAAACACACCCAATATCCCTAGAAAGTGAATGTCTGGGCAGGTATTTTGAGTGACCATTTGCTTGGTCCATTTTTTTATTGATGGTACGTTAAATGCGGACAAATACCTCGATATGCTACAGAATCAGATACTTCCCGCTATTGATAATACCGGAATAGATCTAGATATTATTTGGTTCCAGCAGGACGGTTGCCCTGCACATAATGCGGTTAGAGTAAAGCATTTTTTAATGAATACTTTTCCTGGTCGTCTCATTAGTGGAACAGGAAACATTCGTTGGCCTCCGCGATCTCCTGATCTATCGGCAAATGATTTCTTTTTGTGGGGATACATCAAAAATAAAATATACAGTGCACAAGCTGGCAGGCTAGAAAACTTTTCATTAGAGTTTCGTTCTTAATAAATTTATATAATAATTTACTAAGAATTAATGTTTAATTAGAATTGTGCTTTTATTCTCTTACTGTGTTGTATGGTATTTCTGTTAAAAAGGACTTTATTGAAATAGTGTCCTGTGAATTCACAACTTTATTGAACTGGTAATACTAGAGGTCGAATGCGCGTCATCCAGAGATGCGCAAAAGCATACCTTGTTTCCTTGTACCATGACTACGGCCACGATTGGGCGTTGTTGCCGGTGTGCCTAGTATACATATATCCTATCCCCAATATGATTTTACACATGCGGTATGCATATAGCTGATTTATTATCTAGATCCAGCATTGAAGATAATGATTGTAAGGATGACTGGATTAGTGAAATTGTCCATTCAGTCAGTACGAGCTTAAATATAACAGACGAAAAACGAAAAGAATTTCAAAGAGAAACTGAATTAGACACAACTTTACAGCAACTCAAATTATACCATAATAATGGTTGGCCATTATCAAGAAATAATATGACTGAAGAAACCAAAATATATTACAAGTTACAAAATGAAATAACGTGTGAAGATGGACTGTTATTTATGAATTATAGAGTTATTGTGCCAACAGCATTACGACAATACATATTACATTTGTTACATGAAGCACATTTAGGTATAGTAAAAACAAAAAATAGAGCTAGGCAGTTGGTGTACTGGCCTGGATTAATGACTGAGATAGAAGATCTTATAGGGAAATGCACTACTTGCGAGAAATTTCAAAATCGCAATTGCAAAGAACCTTTAGTACCTCATAATATACCAAATATACCCTTTAATAAAGTGGGTTGCGACATTTTATATTTTGATGGTAGTGATTTTTTAGTACTGCAAGACTATTATTCGAAATGGTTAGAGGTAGTACCATTAAAAAAGAAAACTGCCGAAGAAGTTATCGAAAAACTTAAAATAGTATTCACTACTCATGGTATACCCAAACAATTAATTTGTGATAATATGCCTTTCAACTCATTTCAGTGCAAAACATTTGCTAAGCAGTGGAATTTTGAGATTATAACTAGTTCTCCTAGATATCCGAGAAGCAATGGACAAGCGGAAAGAGCCGTGGGAATTGCAAAGAAAATGTTACGAAAATGTAAAGAAAGAAATACAGATTTTCAGGCAGCACTATTAGAATATCGTAATACACCAATTTCTGGATTAAATTTGTCACCAGCTCAACTGTTATTTAATAGGAGAATGCGAACAAAAATTCCATTACATAAAAAACTGTTGGAATCAAAAGTTCCTTATGGAGTTCCTAAAATGTTAAGAGATCGGCAAAATAGATATAAAGGTTATCATGATAGAAATGCCAGAAAAAGGAAGGAATTTCGGAAGGGAGAAAATGTACGAGTGTATAAGGATAAAATATGGGAACAAGCAAGGGTAGTGGAAAAACACAACACTCCAAGATCTTATATGGTAGAAGATAAGCATGGAGAATTACTCAGACGCAACTCGACACATTTGAGAAGATCGGGTAACATGTATAAATTAGAACCTAAACCTTTGGATGACGACAGTTGTCAGTTAGACATAAGTAATACTAATGAAGGATTAGTTAATGTTAAATTAGAAACTAAGACAGACTCTGCTTGTGGTAACGAAACTTTAAATAATAATTTACAGGTTACGACACGCAGCGGTCGATTAATTAAAAAACCTCTTAAATTTAAAGATTTTGTGTAAGAGGGGAGATGTAGTGTATGTAGTTATATTGTAACACACAGTTGGCAACATGAGTCATATAAGTTACCTGGCACACCAGCGTGTATTGTAATAAATATATTTAAATAAATGATCTCTTAAACAATAAGTGTTTTAATAGAGAGACACAACAGAGCCCCATTAACTTGACCTTCCTCAACTTCCTGCTATTCTGCTCTAACATGTATTTGTTCATAATCCATGAAAACTTTTTCTGCTATACATACAATTTATATACCTTTGGTGCTGTAACTTCCTTATATTTTATCTGATTTTAATGAATATGTCAAACTAAATCGTTTTTGAAACACTGTAACCTGTTATTAAAAAAAAATTTTTTTGACATTTCGTTTTTGACAGACAGTAGTTAATTTTTTTTTTTAAATTGTACTACATATTTTTTTTACTTATTCTAATAAAGATTTATTTCCTGAAGACACCTCCATTAAATTGAGTGACAAATTTATTATTATTAAAAAAAAACTACGAAATTTACAGAAATCAAGCTATCATAGCTTTTAATGAATCAAATGTTCGAAATTGGCCCCATTTTGTTCCAGACACATTTGACACCTTCTATTAACTCCAACTGCTGCGTTTAATATAAGATTTGGTGGTATTTCATGACATACTTGTACTATCCTTCTTACTAAATCGTCTCTGGTATCAGGTGGAGTCAAATAGACATGATCTTGAATGTAAGACCACAGAAAAAAATCCAGTGGATTCAGATCTGGCGATCTAGCAGGCCATCGAATAGGCCCGTAAGTGCCCATCCATCTGACGCCAAAATAATTATTTAGAAAATCAGTATTCATTCGTGCATTATGGGGTGTAGCACCGTCCTGTTGGAACACCACCCTGTTTAACTCAGCAAGTGGCAACTCATCTAAATAATCGCCTATTTCATTGCGTAACAAATTATTATACTTTTCTTGGTTTAGATTGCCCTCAACAAAAAAAGGCCCTACTAGTCTATCGCCTAAAATGCCACACCATACATTTGCACTGAACCGATTTTGAAAATTGTGTTGCACCACAACATGGTTATTTTCACTGCTCCAATGACGATGATTATTTCTGTTGAATACACCATTTTTTCCAAAAGTGCATTCATCTGACCACAACACACGACGATAAAAAATTGGATCTTCCCTTAGTTTATTCATGAAAATCGTGCAGAATTGAACCCTACGTTGAGGGTCGTTTTCACCGAGAGCATGCACCTTCCGTGGTTTATAAGGAAAGAACTTGTGCTTCTTCAGAATGTACTGAACTGTAGAATGTGATACCTACATGTAGTGAGCAATTTCTCGTGTAGACGTATTAGGGTTTTCTTCCACATAGAGCAAGACACTTAATTCTAAATTTTGATTTTGAATTACACGTGCGTTTATTTTCGGTTTTTTGAATGATCCGAAATTTCGTAAATTTCGGACGAGCCTTCCAAACTTATCGGCACTTGGACGCAGTCTGTCAGGAAAACGATTTCCATAAAGTCGCAAAGCAGCTGCAGAATTTTTTCCACATTCAAAATATGCTTGAATCGCATCCACACATTCGCCATTATCCATTTCAATAACAAAATTTAGAAATAAATCGTTGTAAATGTTATAATGAATGTGTGACTGACAGATGTCACAGCTCTCTTCGAAAATTTGGAATGCACTTTTATCGTTCAATATGACTGCTTGATTTTTAAATTATTAAAATAAACACTGTAAATGTTGTTGTTGACCCACCGCTTACGGGGCGTAACTTCCGTATAAGCCTACTTCTTTTATTTGGTGTCAGTTATATTGAAACTAAGAGTGTTCTCACAATTTTATTTATTTTAATAAAAACACTTAAACCTATTTACAAAGTAAATCTCACAATTGTTATTTAACGAGAGATGTTGATTATCTTACTGTCTGTAACGAAGTCTGTAAAGAAACTGATGAAACACTGATAACATTGGTTTATAATACTTTATGGGCTATATAGTATTGAATGTAAGTGATTTTAAATGGTACACACATCTGCTGGTAATAAAACGAAATAGAGTATTTAAAATGCATTTAAGAAATCTCTGTGTTCGGAAAAACCAGAATAAATTGAACTAAAAAAAAAAACCTTCAATTTCTCGTTTTTTATTCATACAAGGGTATCGTTGTTTACAGCTTCATATTCACAAAAAAAAATATATTTGAATAAGTAAAAAAAAAATATAGTACAATTTAAAAAAACACAGTTTGCTGCTGTCTGTCAAAAACAAAGTGTCAAAAAAAAATTCAAAGCAGATCACGTTACAGTGTTTTTAAAACGATTTAGTTCGACGTATAATTTATTACATTCGGATAAAAAATAAAAAAGTTACAGCACGAAAGGTTTTTCATAATACACCCGGTATAATCGTACCTTCTTATTTTGCAGATTTTAGTTAATCTGAAATTGTAAATTCTAACCTTTTAATATTTGCTTTCTATCGTGATTACCGCAAATTTAAATTTGTACATCAGTGCGCACGATCGTTCTTCATATTATCCTGTTGCCATATGCATTTTTCTATTAACATCCTACTACTCACTAGCCACTAAATAAGCGTTTATGAATAAGGTAAATTAATAGCGTCTTAGGATGTTAGTAGCTACTTACTAGTAGCGTACTAACACCCTATTAGGATGATGATTATGAATAAGGCTGTTTGTCTTTTTATTGGATTTTTTTTATTTTTTGAGTAAATATATATTTTGAGTTAAAGATTTTATTATTTGTTACTAAATGGCTTGAAAAGCCACAGCAAAGAACTTTTAATATAAACAAGATAAAAATGTCGATATCAAGGTATATCGATACTTATTATTAATTCAATATTTGTTTAAAATCGATTATGAATTTTTGATACATTATTCGATTCTAATATCGATCTTTTTGAAACGTTGCGCATTGGAATTTTTTTATTTGCTAGTTTGCTATATAGTTTGAACTTACTATTCTTCTGTTTTGAATTTTTAAATAAGAAAATTTACAGTAATTTGGTAATTTCTTCCCTACAATATTGTAATTCTATACTGGGTTGGCAGCGCTGCTGCAGTGACGCTAATACATAATACCCCTCTTTTATCTATGAGGTAGTGATGTCGATTATCGTTACTTTTGAGTAATCGTTACTAATCGTTACTCGATGAGACAGTATTCGTTTGCTGTATTCGTTACTATGATTACTTTGATTACTATATTATTTCACACTACTCCATACAATATCAACTTCCAACCCAATCTGATATATTGATAAAGTCTGTATCAGTAGTCGTTTTGGTACATATTTAAGTATCGGAGGAAAATAAAATAAGATTTATAAATTGTGCATCATTTTATTGTAATAAAAACAGAATCGCATGGTATGGCTATTTTCTATTTTCTTACATAACAAAAATATGATGAGATGGGTAACTACTTCATACAATAAATTTAATAAAAAATATAATAAACTTGAAATAAACTATAGAAAAAAATGAAACAATATAAAATAATTGAGTTATGTTGTAATTAAAAAAAACCATATAATACCACATTAACAAAAACATATTTAATATTTTTCTCTACTCCTGTGAGTACCTAATCAGCAAAAAATTACAAATCTTTATTGTAATTTAAAAACAACATTTTTTTAACAGTATCACCTTTTAAACGGCTTCGCCTTTCTGAAATTAATTGACCAGCTTTAGAAAAGACTCTTTCAGATGGCACCGACGTTGCTACAATGCATAAATACTGGGTGGCCAATTTAGCTAAATTAGGATATATTGCTGTTCTAGCTTTCCACCAATCCAATGGATCATCTTTTCTATGAATAAGGTCTTCTGCGAGATATGACCTGATTTCTATAATTGCTGCTGCTTTAGGACCAATTTCTTTACGTTTTTGCACCAGTTTATCAAAATCTGCCCATATTAAATTCTCGTCTGTATCTGTTACGGCTTCAGTTACATTTTGTTCAATATTACTTTTTGGAATATCTGAATCTGAGCTTATTAAACGAGTTACATCGTGTTCAAGGCGCTCTTTTGCCATATCAAAATTAAGTTCAGAACTGAAAACTTTTGACTTAAACCTTGGGTCTAAGATAGCACACTTTGCCATCAAATGATTTGTTTCAATTGCTGAAAATCTTCTTAATATTTCGCTTTCGTAATGGGTTATCAAATCTTTTGTTCGTGAGTTATTTATCACCTCTTTTAGTTTTTGTAAGGCTGATTTTAAACCCTTTACGATTATAATTACTTTTGACAGCGAAACATTTTTTTCAGCGCTCATTTCATTAGTTATTTGTTCAAATGGCTTTAATATGGAGCAAATTTCTTTTAGTAAAACCCAATCGTCCTCTGATAACAACTGAATAGGACAATTCAAAATTCCAACCGTTGCTTTTAACGGTTCTTGGGTTTTTAAAAAACGTTCGAACATAAAATAAGTAGAATTCCACCTAGTAACAACATCATTTTTTAATTTTAAAGGAGTGGCATTCTCATTCAATTGTTTTTGCATAGCTAGAAATTTATTATTTGTTTTTGTGCTCTTGTGAAAATATTCGACTATTGCCTTTACATTTTGACGTAGAGGCGCTACACTTGAAAGGTCTAATCCACTCTGGACAATCAAATTTAGAATGTGCGCGAAACAGCCCACATGTCCCCATTCCGTTAATCTTATTGCTGCCTTTATGTTTGCGGTATTATCCGTTGTAACCGCTATAACTTTTTCAAAAATACCCCACTCATTTACAACTCTCAACAATTCATCACGTAAATGTGAAGCAGTATGACTTTCATCATACTGCCCACATTCTAATAGACAGGAATATATTTTCCACTCATCAGTAATAAAATGAGCTGTATAGCCAATGTAGCTAGACTGATTATTTGAAGCTGTCCAAGCATCTGTAGTTAGACACACTGAATTTGTCTTGGACAACAAAACTTTTAATTTTTCTTTTTGAGCATTGCATTTTTGGGGCAAAAACGAATTTGTAAAAGTAGACCGACTTGGCATAATATATGAAGGTTCAAGACCAACAACTAAAGCTTTGAAACCTCTATCTTGAATGATTGATACAGGTTGAAGGTCTTCAACAATCATATTTAAAATTAGATCATTAATTTTTTGCTGCTTTTGTAACGAAATTGGTCTTATTAAATGGCTTAGAAGAGAAGTTTGTAGCTGACCTTTTCTTTTTCTTAAAGATTGTCTACTGCTTGCGAAGCTAAATGATGTGGAAGGCGTATAAGGCGTTGATTCACCTGAGATAGATGTAACATCATCAACCACTTCTTCTCTTTCGGGTGTTGATAATTGGCTGGAAGATGTAGCCGTTGATAATCTTTTATCACTAGTATGGGCTGAACTTGATGCATCAGTTGATTGCCCGGGTGCTTTAAAAAATAGGTAATACATAATATATATTATTTACTTCTTTAATTATCAAATTTATTACCTGTAATAGCCGTTGAAGTTGATGTAGACGTAGAAGCGGCCACTGGAAGAACATTTTTTTGGAGAAAAGTATGATGTCGCGATTCCAGCTGCTTCTTTAAATTAGATGTTGATCCTCCTTTGTAGGAATATTTCGAACCACATAAGTTGCATTTGGCACATCCAGGAGAAATGACGGAAAAATGAAGCCAAATGACACTTCTTTTGGTTTTTTCTTCCATCCCAAATCTAAAGTAAATTATTTTGAAATTGCATATAAATTATTTAATTCTGATTAAAATATATAAGTTCAACAAATTATTACAAAAATTATATCTAAAATCACATGCATTAGTTTTAAAAATAAATAAATATATACTCACTTTTACAGATTTACGCAAATGCACAAATATCACACTTAATATTAAAGTATTCAAATTTGTTGTAACTCGAATGAAGTTAAAGAAAATGACGCATAATCAGTTGGACGCTCTTTTATACCTTCGGGAGACAGGGTAGACCTAGACCCCCGAACTCTGAAAAAGTAATTTTAAAAAAGTCCCGTGTTCCAAATGAGAAATTTGAAAAAATCCCCGTTCCGGTTCCAGTCTATTCAAAATCCGAGATCTACAATAAGTGTTATCCTCAATAGCTACCTACCTTCGTTATCTGTTCTATTCATTAATAGAGGGCAGTGGGTACGTTTTTGTACATGCGTATCAATCCGTGCGTTCAGGGAGTTACGGCGCTGGAAGCGTATACCGATAGAGCTTGTGGCCAGCGCCTGAAGTCATTGAACGGGTCACAGTAGTACATTTTAAAATTGTTGGTTGGACATGCGTACTTTTCGTACTTTCAAAATCTAAACTAAAAATAAAGTCAACGTATTTGGTTTGTAATTAATATATGATAGCAATATAAAATCCTTATTTTAGAATTGACCGAGATGGTAAATTATTTACTATAATATAAAGTGTGTCTAAATATTTAATACTACATTTTACAGTGTATTATTATATGGATTATGTGGAAGTTTTCGATGAAGTTGGCGTAATCTATTATCAATATTATATCAGCAGTTTTGATTGATATATTTATCGGCACTGTGAACAGTATTCATTTCAATTTTAATTAGTTGATGAATTTTCTG